>JMRR01017826.1:0-65871 GCA_000688735.1 Glossina austeni
TAAACACAAGTGCTGGCTATCAAGAAACCGAGGTTTCTTCTAAACCTAAATTGTAAAAATGATTTAGTCTTTTATCGTGTGTTCCCATAAGCAAACCATTGCTTAAATTATAAATTAGTTAAGAACCTAAACATTCAATAAAGTTTAATAAAGTTAACTTATATATTATTGTTACTAGTATAATTATGTACCTTTTATATTTATTTTAGCGACTTGATATATATCTTATATCTTCGGTCGAGCATTTTTCGAGAAAGTTCGTTAGTAGGCCCATGGAAGCTCTCTTGGTAGCGATTGTTTTACCTGGCATTTCAGGAGTCGGAGCCGTCTGTTTGCCTTGTTGATTTTATAACATCGTTTTATACCCATCCCCGAAGGATAGGGGTATATTCTTTTTGTCGAAACGTTTGCAACGCCCAGAAGGAAGCATCAGACACCTCACAAATTCTTGATCAGCATCAAACTCTAAATCAATTTAAACATGTCTGCTTGTCCGTCTGTGTAATGTCTGTTGTAAACATTCTTCTGGCTGCAAAAATGAAGACATTCACTTCGAATTTAACAGAAACATTGGAAGTTCTTGATGATGAGATTGATATTGGAAATGGGGTAACTCGATAGAAGTACACGCCTAGGGCACCACTTAAACTGACGACACCTCTGTTTTTCTAAAGGAATGAAAAATTGGTTTTTTGCTCATTACTCATAAACCCGGCCACGCTTAGTCAATTTTATAGTGTCACAAACCCCATAAAATATACAAATTCTTGGCCAGTTTCAAATTTGGAATACATCTAAACGTGTCCACATGCTCGTCTGTCCATCTGTATTTTTGCGCAACTTTGTAGTATTTTGTGGTAAACATTCTCCACTTCAGTAGCCATTATTTTTAGTTATGATTCGTTGTGCTTGTGTTTGTTTGAGCGGTTTTTTCATAATCATATCAATTTGTAGCGATAGCTTTTCGTTCAGTTGTGGGGCTGGTACCTAATGCGTTTGTTTGTAGATCATTAAAACTGTCTTTGTATTTAAAAACTTATCTCTAAAACCCGTAATGATACCTCCGCAGAGTGTAGTTATAGTGTACTTATACTGGTTTTATATTTGTTATTAAGTTCCGCTTTCAATTCAGCTAAGGTTGTGGGGATATTATGTATGACTGCGGTTTGCACATTTGCAGATAATTTATATCAAAAAATATATTCTATTAATTGACGTTTTTCTTCATTGTTTAATGTATTGTGTATTATGTACGATACTTTTAAGAAAGCACTTAGATCCTTATAGTTACCAGTAAGAATGGTTATGGCTTTGGATGCTATTTCTACATTAAAAGCCATTTTTGGTATATTTTCCACTCATTTTTTGGTTGTTTCTTGTTATAATGTATTTCTTTTTAAATATTTGAATTTTTACCACGATGTTCTGATCTTCAGTTTTTGAAGATTTTGCTATTATTTTATTTGCGCTGGCTTCGTAATTTTCTAATTCTTTTATTTTGTTTTCAATTCTTTTTTTTATTGCTTAGTTTTTTTCATGTTAGAAATTATTCTGTCTATAGAAATGTGGATTTTATCTACCATTTCCATTTAAAAAAAGGAAATTTAGAAGAACATGTGAATTTTGTTATTTTTAAGTATTATTTCTAATATTACTGAGCTTCTAGTGTTCGAAAGCGATGAATGACAACATAAATTGATGGCCAGCGATATAACTACTAGTGCTTATTAAACAACGCTCCAGGACGTTATAACAATTCCATCGCATTTCGTTAAAAATACACACCTGTTACTTATCACATTTGTAAACCAAATATTTCTGAACTTCTTGTCGATAATATATGTAGAAAATTCCTTATTCAGTAACCAATAAAACTTCAGATAATGAGACTCATGATTGTTTACTATCCATTTATTTAAATATTTATGGCACGTAATACATCAAAGGCACAGTCGTTATTTTTTATAGATACATTTGTAGATAATAAATTACACCAAACACGCCTTTCTTCACTAGATAGATGCACAACGACAGAAAAAAAGCGGAAGAGAGATATGCAGAGCAAACCTAGCTGTAGAGAATTAAATGACCTGTCGTAAAGGAAACATTTACAATAGAAGCTTTATTTTCTTTTTGGACTATCGCTTAACATTCTGGAATTAGTGAATATCCTCTAAAATTTGGAAAAAAATAGTAATGTTTAAAACTGAGTAAAAAATAAAACCCTATGTATATATAGGTATATGCAGGATTGTGTATACAAGAACAAACACATTAATTAAAAAAAAAATGAGTAATAAAAAATTTTGGAGCAGCAGTCACATTCATTAAGTAACACAGAATGGAATTTTAAACTCAAAGGAAGCATTTATTTGATGTGTAAGACATTTCACTTACAAGTGAAGATTACATTCTTTGAATCATCCGTTACTTTTTTCTTACTTTGCTTATAAATTACGGCAAGTAACTGGTACCAAGATACAAAGGTAGCTGCTTTTAACAATATTTCTCTTCTTCTTTCTCTTTCTCTCTCCTGAAACTTTTCATCGAAAACCAGTTAAGAGTCATTTCATTACGATAATTTACAAACTCTACCTCTTTTTATCTTTCTGTCGCTTTCTGTCCCTGTGTATCTGTTACAAATAATAAACACAACTAGGATACACATATGTATAATGAACTGGATAAAGAATAAGTTTTTTAAAACTAATACGTTTCCGTTTTGCCTTTGACTTTCATTTGTATTGTTGACTTTTATCGATTGCCAACAGCAGAAAGAAGCACACAAATTTTACAAAAACAAATAAGCAGAATTTTAATATCGAAATACGGAAACTGAAAAATCTCTCTTTGATTAGGCTATTATGTTGAGTACAAATGTTCTTAGTGTATTTTTTTTTTTAATATATGGGTACGTTATATATATGTCCTTTCTGCTTCGAAATCTTTTTCAGTGCAAAATCCCAATTCTTCGCTTAAGCAAACATGTAAATTGAAGTGAAAACGAATGTGCATAAGCATACGTCAACTATTTTTGATCGCCATTGCATATATTTTTTGCTGAGCATGAAACGCAAATCATTTAAAAATCAGTATAGGGCATACAGGGTAAAGAAAGTTGCGCTTCAGCACTTTCAACAGCAGAGTGATATTGATTTGTTAACACACTTTTTGAAACGTTGTATCTATCCCAGCCGCGGGCTAAGTTGTTGTAAGTAGGTGCGTATAATATGTGGCTGTCGTAGCGACGACTATCTGATGACGTTAGGTTATTTTGTTTCGGAGTTGTATTTGGATAACGAAAATTGCGCTGATGTAGGATATCACCTGCAACCAATAGTGGTTTGTGAAAATTGCTGTTATTAGGAGGTGATATTTTCGATATGTTGGGCTCTATTTGCAAAAAGCGCTTGACAGAATATACGTTACGAGGTTCGGATGAAGCATGTCCAAATTTAGCCAATTTAGCGTGAGGCACTTGTAATGGATTAAAATTGGCTGATTGTGTAGTATTTTGACCAGTCTCTTGTGTTGAAATCGTATAACGGTTCGATACTTGGCTATCCTCGTTTACTCTGACGGAGCTAATGTGACGAGAATATTTCGACCCAAAGTGATCGGGCTGTGCGTTTTTTAAGGTAGAAGTGGAAACTGTAGCTGACGTCTGTCGTTGAAGTTCTTTCGGGTGCCCATTGTCAAAATCGCAAGATTGGTAATTGTTCTTTGGAAAGATCAATTGAAGTCGATTAGTACAAGACGAACAACTAGGTGGCGTGGCATAGCTTTCTAATGGTATCTTCTTTGGCACATACAAATCTGGAATTAAGCACAGAGAAATTCATACACTTAAGGGTTATTGAGTACACAAGGAAAGGAGTGTTTTCTCCGTACTTTATCAAACTGTTGGTCATATATGCATGCAAAAGTGGATATTTAATTTGAAAATTGTATAAATGTCGTAAATGTAGTTTACTTATAGCAAAAATTCAGAAATTTTCTGCTAACTTTAAGAAAACTTCGCATAGCACTTACTATAGTTTAATATGGTGCACGTCTATTTTCTAATATTCATGTATTAAAGATATGCTGACGATGTTCTTACCATTGCAAGCTTAATAATTAATATAATAAGCCTGTTAAATGTTAAAAAATGAATAAAATTGACGAAATAAAAAGGCACGTTTCATCTCCAGGTTTGGTTAATTCACTAATAACAAATTAACATTCTATTTGGATTCTGTGTATTTAAAATTAATTCTTCAATGTAAAAGATATACACAATAAAATCGCAAAGGACAAGAATGGTTGAGTTTGTCAAGAACTGAAAACATAACACGAATGCTTCGCCTATCTTTTAGTACTTAAAAGGAAGCAATAGGTTGATGTATACAAACGCCTTTTGCAGAGGTATGGCTCACTTGACACTACTTTCAAAACTAATATTTTCACAATAACATTTTGCAGAGAAAACTCTTTTAACTGCGATAATTGTGTTCCGGCAAATCTTCATTTGTATACATAGGTAGAATGTGCAAAACTATCTTTTCATATAATATATAGTAGCTCATATATAACTCGAAAGAGCAACATTTCATAAAAAATAAGTTCCAATTTAGGGTTAAATCTTGCCTTGATAATTTTCTCTTTGTGATTTCGAAAATTGTTGAATAAGAATTGGATTCTTTGTTGGTTGATCTGTAGGGCTATTTACAGGGTTTGAAGACTTTTGCTCGTCTTTGTTTAATGGCTTGGTTCCTGCTAAACATTTTTTTTCGAAGTTGCTAATCAAATCACGTACCAGAAGTTTCGCATAATTTATTTGGACTTCAGCTTCTTTGAATGTTCTTTCTATTTGCCTCGACTCCTGATATCCTTTATTGTCACTCCTGACACTGTCCGAAAAACTAAATTCTTTTTGCATTCGATTTACCACATTCTTTTGCTCACTTTTTTTTCGTATATTTTTATGATGTAAATGTGGTTGAACTATTTGCGTTTGAGTTCCTTCGAGTTGCCCTTGCTTTTGTACGCTTGTTTCTTGCGCTTGTTTTGGTTTTGAATCACATTGATCTTGCATTTCTTTATCAATTGTGTCACTTATAAAGAGACTTCTTTTGCACACCAGTTTACTTGGAATTTCTGGTGATTTAATCAACTCATGAGAATGATGTCGCTGACATAAATCTTCATAACTGTTCACATTAGAAATGCTGCTGCCCCTGTCGTTTGTATTCATTTTCACCCCACTTATTAAATCGGTTATTTCCTTTTCGTCCGTGCTATTTAAATCATCACAATTTTGAACTACATTTGCTGCCGACGTATGGTTATTTAAGTAACGCTGACCAGAACTTACTGTTTTATTATCGCAATAATTTATGAAGCAAAGCATATATGAAACAAACGCGCAAAGCCAAATATATGAAATGATGACATGTAATAAAAACAAAACGCAATTTTAGTAAACGTGTTATATTAAGAAAAGCGTAATTGAGCAAACCCATTTTGTTGTCGTACTTACTTTGCGGCAATTTTATGCTGGGCGCTTTCCAACCTTGTGGTATGCAGGGTTTGTAAGCCAAATCTCTTTGAACATTACTAATTGATGAATTAGGTGTCACCCCGTGAGAAATCTATAATTTTTTTGTACAAAAAAAAAATATTTTAACCAAAAAGTGACTATCAATGGTAAATAATATAAGAAATAGTATCCACTTTTAGTACTGAATATTTGTTTACCAACCGACCACAAATACATAAAAGTACTTATACTTTGCCTATTAGCAACCTGTGAATCAGCTGCGGGCTTTAACGGTTTTTGCATCAGCATAAACCTGTATAAAAACGTCACACGATTTCTTTATTACTTGCATCTATATGCTCTATATGACAATATTTCTATAAAATCACCGACCAAGTGATTATGTGTTGTTGCTTAAAGTCTGTATTGTGAAACACCTATTATTTTCTTTACCAATAATAATTTAAGTACGATATAATTATGGCATAATAAAATGTATATTTTCGAAGCTTGCAAAGTTTTATATACGTATTTGTTAATAATTCAGATTGGGTTGAGATTGTTGAGAAATATACTTTCATGTCCTTCACCAGACTGCGGCCGCTTTGGTTTTAATGACCACCTTAATTTTATCAATTGGTTGGTGGAAGAATAATATTTTAAACGAAGCTCAAGTAGTCATGAGTCATGAGTCCAGGTCCCATACAAAGAAACGTTGCATGGACATGCCCCTCTTTAGTAGAAGCGTTGCACGTCCAACACCTTTGCTTTTCCTTGCAACAAGTTACAATGCAACTTCCTCCTCTCAGCCCAATGCAGAAGACTGCTTGGGTGTACTACTACCTTGCACCCTTGTTACTAGAGATAAATGAAAAAAAATATCCTGACTAAATCAAATTATGTCACGTATAACCTAAAAGATGAGATTTGGTCGTGAGATGAAAAATGTGGGGGCAAAGCTGCAGTAAATGTAATCAGCTTACATTGGGTGCATGAAGATAACGTAGTTATTGTGAAAATTGAGGACTATCACTACTTCTTCCGTTTCGAGTGTGGGAAAGTGAATTCTAGACTCCACAGCAAAATGGCATGGAGTGTGAAAGTATTGTCCCCCATGTACAACTCCGCGCAATTTTCCTGCCGAAAGTTCTTTAATTTCTGCGCAAGTTCAAATTAATGCACTGCTGGACCATTCATTTATGACTTTCTTCAAGCGCTGGAAGCCGCGATAAGATTTAGGGTCGCTTTTAACCTTTTCAGGCACTTCGTTAGTGCTGCGCATATCTTCTATTGCAATGCAAAGTAATCTTTCCACAGACATTGACTACGCCTGGTGTATAAGCATATAGGAGCAACCTTCCAGATTTCTTTGGCCATTTCATAGTCTGTGTTTTGGGATTTCGTTACTTGTTTGGATGTCGCGAACCAAACTCATGTTCTCCAAGGATGGATACATTGGAAATGGAGCAACAAATTATTCATATTTTCAGCCACCCTCCAAACGGTTGTCAGTTATAGGAACACTGCTGATCTCCAAGAAGCTTTCATTTTGGTGTTTCGGTTTAGCTAACGCGAATGGTTCCGGTTTCGAGAGACAAACGCTATATAATCAAATTTTTAACTCTGAGCAACATGTTTTTGTATTCAAGTAAGCAACTTTGAGCTGGGTAATGGCTTCGCAATTGAACAGTCATTCTCAAACTGCCCTTTGCGGCTACGGTCTACTTTTCGCATTTTAGAATTACCGTGTACTTATCACCTGGTTCCCGTGAAATTCACAATATGACATCTCCCAAGGAGCAAGCCACATATTAGAGTGTGTGGGTTATGAGGGATTATTTTCAGTTTCTTACTAACTTTAGCTAGAAACAGCCCCTGTACGGTCCCACACACTGGCAAGCGTTGTGGCGACAAACAAGTGCAGCCGAATGACGCCAATATAAAAGAGTCCGAGAATTGTCTTTAATCTCGTTCACAGAAGTAGTAGCAGTACAAAGCCCTTGCTTAGTTTATATAAACGTTTGTCAAATATCCTTTAATAATTACGGTTGCTGTTGTACTGGACGCGAATGAATACGGTTTCGATATCATCGTATGCACATCAGGTAGTTCTCAAAACTAGCTGCTTATACAGAGTTTGGCTGTCGTGCAGATATCTTGTCTGTGGACCATGTTTCCATAGGCTCCACAGATTATTCCATAAATTCTGCAATTCTTAACAATATCATCAAAACTAAAAACAGTGAAAAGATCCAGGTCCCTCACCGACGCGGCGCAATCTGAAAGAGAACAACTTGACGTGCGCTCAAACAACATTCAATAGCGCTTCCGTGGCTTTGTCACTGCCTTAAACAATAACATTGCTGAGCTTTCAGAACTATCTATGATTAGACACAAAGAGGACGCTCGTCCTTTTCCTCTTTTTGCGAGGTAAAACACGCGGGCATTTCGATGTAGAGAAAATGCGTGAAAAATAAATCCACTATTTTAACGGTACGTTAGAACGAACTCTAAAATTCCATTTCAAAATTTTAATATCTGAAAACCAATTCCGAATGAACGAGAAAAGTTCACAGACACTATATAATAGAAATTGGTAAGATTTCATATTCAATGTATTAAACAACCGAGCTTGAAAGGCTATAAAATTTTTTTTTCGCTTTCTTGATGCATGCAAGTTGAAAAAAAAACAATTTAAATACATTCTGATCGAATACTAAACACTATCTTCCTATAAGGGCCTGTGAGTTACTTGCTTTCTAAATTACTATTTGCTTTAAAACTAACATAATCATTTTTTCATGCTATATTTCGAAAGAAGAGGACATACCTGTGGATAAATTTTAGACAGTGTTATAAAATCTTCGTTTTCTGTTAAAGAGAATTCTTGATGTATTGGAGGAGGCAAATTCGAAGTTGGGTTTGAATTCGAAAATTTCATTTTATTTGTTTGTTTTTTCAAAATAATCGAGTCGGAGGTTGAAGTAGCTTCATCCAATTTTTCCGCAGCATTCAAACCGCTCTGTTCCAACCATTGTTTCTGCTGTTCATTTGATTGCTTTCGGTTTTTAGGTTTGTACGCTGACAACATGTTAGGTGAGCATGCTTGTTTGGATTGCTGCCGCTGTTCAAAGTTATCTAAAAGATCGGAAGGTCTTTGGGCGCCTACATTCGTCTCGTCAACCACCCATTTTTCAGCAACTTTACGACGCTTAGCAAAGAGTTCCGCGCCTAATCGAGAAAAATTGATGTTTTTGCAAATTTACAGATAAACGGGATAGAAAAACAAACAGAAAATTAATAACGAAAGGTTTTCATATATTATTAATGAATTAAAATTAATTTGTTAAAGGGGGTTTTTATTCCACTTGTGATCCTATTTACGCCAAACATATTAAGTGAAGTGACCATTGGTGCAAAATTTTATTCATACTAAGAATTTTTTCCATGCCCATGTAAAAAATTTCTTATTTTCCGTCATTGTATGTTGTAGCGTCTGAGCTACTCCTCGCTGTCTCCTTGTTTGGTCAAATGTTGCCACGCTAAAATCAAGGGTTAAATTTGGGACGGATGAAGATGTTCGTCTTGAATTTTATGTTAATGGTCTAATTGGGATGGGGGCAGCACTTCTTGGCAGCTCAAGTGATTAAAACATATTTACACGTTACCTTTATCTTTGTCGCCTCGTAGGGCGTTGAGCAGTTCTGCACAATTATTGGGAGACAATAGACCTGCATCAGTGTTAAAAGCCTCATGTACAGAATTAAAATCTCTTATCCGACCTCGTGGATTCATTAGTAGACGTAGCGGCAGTTTAGTGTTTCTAAGGCATATGGCTTCATTTTCTTTACTTTCCCTCTTGTAATCTTCTGCTTCGAGCTGCGTAGAATTTCCATCTGAAAACGAAAGTCGGTTAATAAGAATGAAGAAATTAGTTTTGTTGATTTAATGATTTGTCTGGTTTGACTCATTGCGTTCAGCCTTGATACGAACTCTTCTTAGCACAATTCTTACACAATTCGCTGAACAACTACCGGGAACTTTTCAGCCAAATTCTTCATATCCAAAATTTAAAGCATAAATTTACTCAGTGAATTTTTCATTACAATAAACACGAGGCACTGAAAAGTACATATAATGATGATGAATCAATAGCGCTTAAGCTTTGCGCAATAGTTCGACCCAGTTCTACCAACTTACAAAAAAAAAATAATGTTGGACTAGCGTATTTAATATTAATGATTTAGGATATTTTCTGGTTTATCGTTCTTAGCGAAAAGTTCGCTAAACGTTTTGATAACCTATCAATCGCGAATAGTGGCAGTTCACGTATAAACCTAAAGAAAAAATATTGTGATAATTTTAATTCCGTCGAATTTAACCATTACGTTTTGAAAACCAACCAAACTTCTCAGAAAAGTAACTATATTGTATATCATATCGAGTTGGACGATAAGTTTGCAAGCTGGTGAAAAATTCGTGGTGTTTATGGTGAAGTCATTTTAGCATTTTGAAAATTTCGATGCGAAAAGCGCGCTGCATTCTAGGCGTTCAATCCCCGATAAGTCGCCGCAATTCTTCAAAAAATGGAGAAAGACTGAAATATTTCATCTTGCGACATCTCTGCTGAACTAACAGAACCAAAATACGGTTCAAAATCTCTTCCAAAACCAGAAACATCAAGCAGAATACAAAAGGAAGCTCGATACCTGTGCGATTCAACATGAATAAAGCTGTCTAAGGGCAGCCCGCATTGAAGCCAAGTAACTCTCACCTCCAGTAAGTCTCACCTCTCAAGAATTAACGTGATTAGGATAAAGCGTTCAGTACAGTTTATTAGAAAGGTGTCCCCAGTCTAATGACCTCTGCTCTTAAAACGATAAAAAAATCATTGAAAATAACATGCACATACATTTGCCTAATATTCAATATACACATATACTTCTTAAAATTTTACTATGTCATTCTTAAGGCTGTATATGCACACATTACCACTAATCTACAAAATGCCTATGTGTAGGTGTAATTCAACAAGTTGTGTAACAACATTGAAAGTGTGGCAACGGACGAGTATAAAAGAAAGAAAAAAGTAATGATCATTCTTTTACTTGCTCAGCAGCAGTTATCACCAGAGGTATCACAAAATTAATAATACTAACCAGAAAAATTAAAATAAAAAATTAAAAATAAATTTTGGTCATCTGAGCTGCCAAGGTGTTTACGATAATCCCTCCTTGACTCCAAGCTTGATTTGCTCTGAATTGAATTTCTTTACCTTAAAATCACGTTAGGAATAAAGTAGTTTTCCAGCAAACCATAAAAATGAAGGTATAAGAAGAAATGCCAACGGCCCATTAATTCTTACAAGGGACCAGCTGAAAAACCGTGAATTATACTTCAGTTATAGAAAGCATCGTTATCTAAGTTGCTTATTGTGATATTATTGTTCCAGTTTTCGATTTACTAAGCAAGAAATTGTTTAGGCCTATTTCTATTTACCTTCTTAAGAAACGCCTGCTTCCTTACTCCTGTCTTATCTTACTTATCTATTTATAAAGTACTCATGTATCATAAGCGCCCCTTTTTCATGAACAAAATGGGTTGGATTGTTTTAATAAAGATAATGCCGATGAAGATATTATTACGTAGATATACATGTGAAACAAAAGAAATAATTTAAATTTCTTTGCTAAATTTCTTTCCAATACTAAATTTTAATTACAGACCAAATATTAAAATATCATAGAAAACTAACCTGGCTAAATTTGAGGAAGAGAATTGAGGAAGAAAACATCCACATTAAGATATTTGATGTGCTCGTGAAAAACGCGCATTGCGCTGGATATTTCGGGAATACGGGATTAATTGAAAAGTGCATTTAGAAATCTCGCTTATAGGTGCAGGGATAACCAATGAAGTAAGTACGCGAGGGTCACTGAGCAACTTGATTTCCATAACTGCAAATTGAAATTAATTTCGACGAATAAAAGTTTGCCAACCCTCTTCAATTTTCCTCTCTCTCTTCAGTTAGTCTTATTATTAAAACTGAAATTGTGTCAAAAAAAAACTGTCTATATTCTGGAAGCCATTTAAAATATATAAGTAAGAAAACCAAGTAAATTTATCATCCAAGTAAATGTATCATTTGAGAAAATAAATGTTATTAATATTCACATTTTTGACATTGTTCAACGTCGAGTTGAACTGAATGAAGTTATTTCTAGTAATAGGGTAGTAATAATTACCTCTTTTGAACGTTTTAAACAATCTGATTAATTTTTCTTACGCAAGCCGAATTTAAGTTATATCTAATATGTCTGAAAATAAAGAAGAATCGCAAGGCTTCTGAAATGTATGTAAATACGGAAATAATTGGGATTGATATTCAGTATATACGCTTAAGTAAGATGTAATCTGTGTTTTTAGGGAACTTGTTAGGTGGTTCTGATCAGAGCTAGCTCATTTAGATAAAATGAGTTTATTGAACATTATAGCTATTCTAAGTGAAGGATGGTATGGATAGAGTAAGTGGACGAATCTTTATTGACAGTAGCCTTGATCTCTTTCACTATATAAAGAAAAACTATATTAACCATATATATTGATTGTCATAAGAGAAATAAGAGTAGGAAAGGAAGCCAAAAAGCGAAGTAGATCTGTTCAATCGTTGGATATAGAAAGCGAAGCAAGGAACACAATAGTGAAAGTAGGAATAATAGAAGATGTTTTAATCTTTGTTTATCATATCATATGAAACGATTCTTTTGCTTCGAATTTTTATAGTGTACTTCTTGACGCCTGCATTGGGTTTTTTTTTCGATTTAAATAAGTACATTAAGTTTCGTTTTTACTATGTTATTTCATGTTTATATTATTATTATATAACAATACTAAATAAACCATGCACAATAGTAACACGTGGTTTATTATATACCAAAGCAAATTTTGCAAATTTTGTTTAATGCTCAGAATTTCATAATTTTGCCGACATTCAATATTAGAAACCGAGTTTGCCGGCAGTGAATGGGTCCAAGGAGTTAAAGGAGCAGTATTGCAAGCATGGTTATAACATAATTTCATGACATATTCGATCGAAAAATCGCCTACTAGCTATTGAGAATCGTTATATTCAACCACGTCACAACAAAACACGTAAACGAATAAACTATGATAAACGTAAATAGAACCAAGGATATGCTTCGAAATCGGAACGTGCTTTTAAAAGCGCTGGAGGACGAAACATGAATTGAGTAGGAATCTATCACTGAAACTCCAATGCAAGCATGAAAGCGAAAAAGAGAAACATAAAAGTGAAAAAGAGAAATCTCTACGAGCTCGAGCAATACATACTATCTTATATAGCTTATATATCTGGTTCCAAGAAAACTGTAAAAAAATTATATTCGAGTATGTATGGATACTCACCATATTTATCTCAAAAAAAACAACTCCGCAAAAACGTAAAAATATAATATGAATCGCGCGGGGCCGACTTTTTCATTCTTGAACAGGTCGTTGCGATCAAACATAGTATAAACGGAAAAGCTTTTGCCATTTTACTTATAAATTATTTATATATTTATTTACTTACACATGAAACTCAACTAAAATAAATAAACAGTCGAATTCAATAGACTATTAGAAGTAAATCTTACACTAATTAATATTAAAAGTGAATACAAAGTGTATAAGAAGAAAAGAAGAAAAAAACCAACAATTAAAATAATAGTTCATGTATAAATAAATAAAAAACAAAAAAAGGATGCACACAACTAGCGTAGAGTCACACACAATGCCGCAACCTGTACATTTTCAAGTTGCAAGTGAACCCCTAAATAATTGCAAACATGCAAAAGCTTGGCAACCAAAACAGTTAACAACACAGTTAATTTGCGATTCATACATAATGAGATGTTAAGATTGCAAATTAGTTTAAATACGACATAGGCAAATCGCGCGTATTAACCAAACTTGTTTTGATAGACTTTAAAAAATCCCATATTGAGATTATGTGATAGACATCATGTACGGTTCTGCAAAGAGCTCTGATCGGGTTAAATCGCTAATGGTTATATTTTCATTGACTCAGCTTAATGAAAATAAAGTGTCTAAAGAAGCGGTTAGAGACATTAGAGCTTATCTCACCAAGTAATGTGGATGAACCGACAGTACCATTAATTAAGTTAATTAAGAAGGATACACCAAGAATAAATCTACGTTTCTCAAGTGACGGTAAGGACAACAGAAGCAACCTATTTTCATAAGGAGGCAAAGATACAAGTGGGTTCCAGCCCAAACTCCTAAGGGCAAACAGCAAGAATTGTTTTCAAACGAATTCAATTAAATCTACATAACACCTATAGAAAGGAAACCATACAATAGAGGCATACTCAAGTATTGGTCTAACTAAACACATGTATAGCCTTTTTGTAATGTAAAGAGGCTTCAGATCTTGGGACTAACTCATAATGAAACCAAGCGCTGACCTAGCTTTACTTAAAGAGAGCTCAATGTGCAAGTTGAACCGCATCTTTGGTCGAATAGAACCCCTAAATCAATGAACGAATCAACTTTTTCAACTTTTGTGAATCAGTCTTAAATGACATCCTTTTTAAGGAAGAAAGCCTTTTGCACTGTTTAGATTTAGTTTCATAAAATTTAACAAGATTCATGGAACCAAATTATTTAAGTCAATTTGAAGCTGATACACTTGCGATTCCAAGGACAACATTTTTAACATCATCAGCGTACATTAAAATCTGACTGAATTTAATCACTGAAAGGATATTATTAATGTATAAATTGAATAAAAGGGGTCCTAAGTAGCTGCCCAGGGGTGCCCCAGACGTTATGGGGAATTCATCCGACGTGATGAAGTTAAACAGAACCCTGAATGATCTCTTATGACGACAAGAACTTATCCATTTCACTAAGTAGAAAGGGAAAACAGAGGCAAAAAGTTTGAAGATCAATAAGCTATGGTTAACCAAGTCAAACACTTTGCCAAACTCGGTATAAACGCCATCCATGCGAGAGTCCTTGAGAAAGTCTTAAAAACATGGCAAATAAGCTCTACGAGATTCGTAACGGTAGATATTCCTTTTCGAAAGAAACGCTGGAATGGAGAAATATAAGATTTGAGAACAAAAGCTAATTGCTGAGTAACAGTTCGCTAGATAAGACACTCAGCTTGGCGATGCCTCTACAGTTCTCCACGTGATGTTTATTTCCAAATTTGTGAATTGGAATAAGGAAACTACTTTTCCAACGCAGAGGGAAGACACCTGATTTCAAGGACTGATTAGAAATCATTGAAATAAAACTACATAGCTCGTCATTAAGTATACATGACAAAATCCCATCAGGTCCAGGCGAAAAAATATATTTTAGAGACTTAAACCTATCCTTAACGTCATGAAGTGACCAAGTTAGAAATCGACATGGAGCTAATTATTGGATACACATTAGTTGACAGTTAATTCGGAATTAGCAGTTGAAAAATGTCGTCAGAAGTAGTCAAAGTATGCAAAGAGATTTGAGGTTTCAATATCATCAGAGGAGTCAGAGCAATTGAAAGAAACATGCGAGAGAGATGGAGATTTTTCTTTGGAGTTGGCAAACTTAAAACAATATTTAGGATTAACAAGCAATGAGGATTTTATTAACTAAAGGTATCTGCAATAACGTTAGTGGTTGAGGCAATTAAATGTATGCCTTGCGGCAGAGGGGCGCAATAGTCGTAAGTAGAACCACTTTTCATAAATTTTTTGAAAAGTTTGTTTTTCCTATTTTTTTAATATTTAATTGTCGTGTTAAACCGTAGCGGACACCTGCTTTGAAGGCGGGGTTGCTTAATCGGAATGGGTGCAGAAATAGCTAGGTTTGATACATTATACAATGATGGCAGGTTTTAACACTCTCAGCAGAAAAATCGAGCACACTGTGTGAAAGGAGATTATGTGAAGAAGTTTTAAGCAGTAAAATATTGGTTTTATTAAATTACTAATGTTTATTGGAAAAAGTTGGATTTGACACGTTAAGGTACCATGCCTCTAATAACAGGAAACAATAATTGCTGGATGATACAGATCCTCAGGTAAGCTAAAAGGTGGACAGCGATTTACAACTACCTCCAGCAAAGCAAAGATCTAGCAGTCTGCCATTACAATTAGGTATACGGTTGTATTTAAGTAAATTATCATCAAATACTTCAATGAAAAATACAATGGCTCCGGCAAATATAAATCATGCTTTAACCAAGCTTCAATAAAGGCCAAATAGGAAAATTTCGCGCTTATTGAATTTAGGAATGCAGAAAGAACTTCTGAGTTAATGCCACTAGCATTTTGGTAAGTAAAGGTTACTGGGTCTGAAGAAACATTTAGTTTTTTGAAGACAGAAGTGCTACCGAATTACTATTAATGTCCCGCGGAATGAATTCCTTAATTATGGATCCAACTGGCCACAATGGTCTGTTTAAGAAAGTTTGCATGTTTTCAATCGAAACTTTAACAGACGAGATAGTTCTAGGTTGAAATGGAGCAAATTGAATATGCTGGATGGGACTTATACAACCAGATAACTTCATATGTTATGGGGTGTTGCCATCAACCAGACGTTATCCCTATTAGGAACAATAGGATTCACAGGTAGAGAGTTTGGAATTGGCGAGAATGTAGACGGAGTCACAGCACTTGCACGTGCTTGTGCGACTTACCCAGCATGGTGACCACCAGGCACGCACGAACAGCTATGGGGGGTTGCGGATTTGTTATTTTTATTAATATTTTTTGAAGATGTACCCAAAAGGCGATGTCCTTGCCACTTCAGCATAGCTAGAACGAGCAAGGCTACCCCATGTATTTGTAACTTTTTTATTACCGGCCGGCTTAATGATAACGGAAACGCAAACGTTCTTTGTGGGCAAGGATGGAGTACTCACATGAGTCGACGAATCAGATTTAGGCGAAGACGGATGTAAAGTACACACGAACCACTACGAGATTGTCTTTTACAGGCTGGTGGAGAAGTGGGTTTTTTCCAATTTTCTACACAAACTAACGAGAGTTTTGCCGAATTAAAAAAACCCATTCTTTGCCACCGTTCGCAAAGCCCACAAATGATGAATCGTTCATATTCAGGGCCTGTTTTGTCCGACATGATGTAAAAAAAACACTCCATGTCAAAAAGTGGCAGACAAGATAGAGATTGTAAAAAAAAAGAAAAAAACAAAAAAGGTTGTCACATACACAAAAAATTTTCACTCAAATTAAACTTCACACTATTAAAGACACAGGAAATAGAGAGCAAGCCAAGAGAAAAACTGTAAAGAAGTTCAATATAATTCAATAAATTCAATGAATTTAAACACTTTTATATTTTGATAATTAATTAGGTTTTAAACGAGTATAAAGCTATAAAGCAATAAGATAAAAAAGAAATTGGAAAAAATTTCTTCCCACAAAACAAACCAGTGCGACAGCAGCGCGCGGGCAAAGTTGCCAAACTATTGCGTAGATTAAGAGTTTGAGATTGGTAAAAAGTAGCTCTTTAGCTTTTATCCAAACATTAGACGTTACGTTATTGCGATCGCGTCTAAGTTATTTGAAATGGTAGAAAAAATATTTCGTCTGACAACAGGTATATATATACTTATAATTTTCTTGCTTATAACTACAAAACAGGAGTATTGCATAATCGGCTTTTTTATCAATAGATGACTTTACTATGTACTTCGGGTTTTCTAGAGGGGGTGAAATGAACTCAGGATGCGATGAATGATGCTTTTCTGTGACGTTTTTTACGTCTTCGCTTTAGGCTATCGGCTAGCAAGGCAAACTGATTAGCCCCTGGTACTCTCCGAGGCCGCAGTAATAAAAATTTTTTATGGACAACAGTTAAATTTTTTTTTATTTTTTAAAAATAAATAGGATGATAATAAAAAAGGAAGAAAGGGAACATTATAAATATAATAGATCTGGTTTTTACAACACCCGAATTAAGTACACCACTAATTGTCATCAGCCCAAATAAACTTATTAACTCGATCCATAAAAGTAAGTTGGCGGTTTATCAACTTAGTATGATACCACCTCGGTAAAATGTGAAAATCTAAGGAAAAGTTAACGGTTTACCAAGTTAAAAAGATTATGAACATAAATTATCTGTGGTAATTAGAATACTAAGTTTCTAAAGAAAATGGAATTCTAGCGGATTATCTTTAACTTGTAAAACAAGGAAAATCGAAAAAAGTTGACCGCATATTTACTCAAATCGATTTTGGAAGTGAAAAGGAAAAATCAAACTTACGGGTTATCGTTGACTTTCAAATTGACAGTTTATAATATTTTTTAGGATTATTACGCTATTATCCGAAATTTATACGAGATTTCTCGAAAATAAAAAAAATCCGTCTTAAATGCTTAAAAAAAAAAGGAAATTCAGTTTAAACGACAGATGCCTTAAAAGTTTCACGACCTAATCAACGACCCCTTACTTCAGTACATCAATTTCACAAAACACTTTAATTTAACTACAGATTCGATTACGCCTTAGGTGTTGTGCTGTCACAAGGCCCAATTGATGTCGTTAAACTAGTTTATTATGCAAGTAGGACACTAACACACACCGAAACTAATTATTCAATTGTTGGAAAAAGAAATATTTGAAATACTACGTTTTTGGTCACAAATTTAAAACCATAACTGACCACATAACAATCTGCATAAACAGTGTGAAGGAACCCAACTTCAAATTAATCAGATGGCGACTTATCTTGGCAAGACTTGATCACGCAATTGTCTACATAAAAAGGGGAGCATAACGCAAATGCAGATGCGTTGAGTAGAACTAAAGTGGGAAATTCCAACACAACTGAAAGAATGGGTATGAACGTCAACACAGGCGACGACTTCTCAATTCACGGGGCAGCATGGAAAACAATCCACTCACAATTTCAGTTTCGCAAAGATCTCTTAAGCTTCAAATCATGATTGTAGAAATTACATTCAGAGATAGGCAAAGCAGGACTCTTTGTTAACAAGAATATAACGAAGCTATAAGTGCGGACAATTTCAAAGCAAATATCTCTCCCACTCCTTTTTCGCGATACATTCAAAAGAGTGCAAAAAAGATACTCCAAATCTTTTGCGCAAACGAGACTATTTAAATTTAAACTTTGCAAAAGCTTATTGCAAAATGTTTAAAATATTATCAGATGAACTAGTAAATGACTAGCATACCAGTCATAACCACAGGGACATGCAGGACACAGGCAGGTGACAATGGAACACATAAAGCGGGAGTACTTCGTCCCTAATATGAGAATCTGCTTTACGCAAATGCGTAAACTGTTGCAATGCTTACCAAACAGTATTCGCGGAACAGGAGACGCCAACACATCGACTAGACATTGTCCATATGGACATATAGTGATTTATTTATTAGATTCTAGAAACAGCCTCTATATTTTAAAAAATCTAAAACAATATAAGCTTACACCGCACTCCCAAAAAACGGCCATGAACCACAATTTAGTGCAACCATCCTAATAGCGTTTTGGAAGACAAACAACATGAGCATATCTCATTTCACCAATGTACCTGCATTCCGAAATGACCGAAGTTAGGATTACGAACCAAGCATACACAAACTCAAGTTTATGGTTAGATCAAGAAGAAATCCTCTTTTAGGTAATTCTATGCACTCTGCAACAAAACTAACCCTCTTCGAACTTTCTTGGAGGATAACGCCCACATTTAGGAAAAATTTGTCGTACAACCTAGAACTCGAGTATTTACAAAAATTAAATGACTTGCGTAATCGCCTTTACGATGTAATAAAATAAATATTGAGAAACAACCCACAAAACGCGACAAAAATTTCAATCGAAATAGACAAGAACCGGAATCCTTAACATCAAAGAAGAATGTTCACAAAAAAGAGTGTAGAAAGGAAGAAAACGATTTTCTAAAAGATAGTAATAGCAAACAATAGAATAACACTTATAACCACACAAAAATTGGGTAAATCCAAACAAACGCGTACAACCAAAAACTAAATATTTTATCTTTAGACTTGTGCTGACCAAAGCGGACTTCTACATAGCACAATTACCTGTCTTGACTCATCATCGCAATAAACTTGGGAATGACAAAAACAATAACCGAGTACAAACATATAATACACATCGTCAATCTAAACGCGTATGCCAAAAACATTGACGAAGTGGGAAAAGCGAAAAAACTGTTTAACACACTCCCAACAAAAAAATATAGTGTTTAACATATAAGCTCCAATAATATCCAACGAAATTTTCACCATTTCAACATTATCCCAGCACAAGTAAACGAAACCCTAGAAATTATAACTAAAAAGTATATACTATTTAATGTAAATAAAGTAACATTATTAGATGAGATAAACAATTCCATTGTAAATCTTTGAACCACTTTGATCTTAATTACGAATTAATAGAAGCTCCGCCTTTTGTCACTGCCAAGAAGTCGGAAAAACAGTCGACATAATAAAACCAAAGGAAAACTACGTACTCCTCATCAATCAATCCCCAGAAGAGATAATAACTTGTGATAATACTACCGAAAGTATCACTATAAAAATACAAACTTTTTACGTTACGAAAAGTGCAACGTAAGCATAAATGGCATCTGGTACTACCTAATATTTATAAGGCGAGGAAGATTTCCTTTGAAAGAAGGACGAAATAACGTCCCAAAAACTAAAAACTTACTAATTTCAAAATAGACAGCTATTTAGCGAATTACAAATAAACGCAGAGCGAAAACATAACGTTCACACCATTAGGAACAATAAACATCTTTAGTAGTGGTTTTCATTGAACTACATTGTGTAACGGTTATACCTATATAATATTGTTGAGTATGCTTTTGTTTTAAATGCTTGTTTTTATTGTGAATCTTTAAAAATTTTTCGTTTTTGAATTGTAAGAAAACAAATTATTAGTTGTCAATATTTAAAAAATAATAATTTAATTATTAAAACGATTTTAGCTTGGGCCAACCATATTGGCGATCCAGCCAATAGAAAATAAAACTCGTGGTATCCATTCAAAAAATTTTGCGAAAGACTGCAACACACATAAACAATCCTGATTACCGTTATATTTGGCTGTTGCTGAATGGAAGACAAACGCTTTAAATATGAACTGCCGAGCAAGAATAGATTGTGGAGAGTGAGACCTGGTACCTGGTACCTGGTACCTGGTACCTTTGCTAAGCACGATATTATTACCCTTAAGCTTACTTCACAAACAACAACAGCTTCTTCAAGATCCCTTAATGATTACGTGTAACATTAACATTAGAGCAATTGCTACAGAGACCGATATAGAAGCGAAAATAAAACTGATCTATAATACGCATTCCAGTTTCTAGCCCCTACGACACCAGCATTCATTGCATCATCATCAACTGCCTCAATTCATAAACCGAAGTAGGAGAAACAGAAAGTAGTTCCAATTCGGAGTTCAACAATTGATAATTATCAAATAAAACAAGTGAGCTCGTTACAAACAGTCAGCATAATTGAAAGCATTTTTTTAAATGTATATCCTTGTTATCTTTGTTTGTGATATAGTACTATTGCTGTGCTTTATATGATATTATCTGTCGCAAATTAACGTTTACGTTTTAACTCTCATATATACAAAATTCGTGAATTTATATCTCCAATAATAGTTTTAGATTTTGGTTATTCAAGCAATAATCATAATGCGTTATAATCAATGCGACCTCCAAATGCGAATAGTAATACTGAACACAACGCAGACACTGAGCGTAACACAAATTCAGGTTCGACTTATAGCTCCGTTAATTTATTATATAATGAAATTCCCGATATATCGACTAAAATTCTGCTACTTTGGACGAATTATCCCTATGCACGGTTTATTCATGCAGAAATTAAATTTTCTAGTGTGAAAATCACAAAATACGATTAGATCATTTCTTCACTACATCAGTTCTAGACATTATTCAAAATCCTCTAATCAACGATAGGAACCAATTTTTAAAATGCCAACTCATTGAAAGATTTTCTTTAAATGAAAAAAAATTTGATAACATTTTGGAGCCAGAAATTGGTGACCGTAAGCCGTCAGAATTTCATCGTTCTCTAATTATTCTGGCCGGTTACAATTTTGACTTGAGTTTATCAAAACAGATATGGCTCCGCACATTGCCAAAAACATTAAACATAGCCTTAACAACGTCGAATATAGACGACATCTCAGAGTTACTCAAAATACCTTACATATAAACGATTTTCGTATAAATAGATTAAAAAGTATGGTAGACAATCTGGTTCAAGTAACAACCAATATCTGCGAGAGCTTTAGTAAACTTTCTGAAGATATCTGCGAAAACAGCAAACGTATTCTTATTAAAAGAGGTCTCAACAAACAAGTTTTAGTAAACATCTCGACAAAGAAATTTTAGTAGACGTCGTTCTAGCGGGCGTTCCCCAAAACCTCAAAATTGGGTTTGCAAATATCGCATTTGTTTTGGTAGTAAAGCCAGGCGATATATGCAAACCATGTAATGTCGAAAACATGAAACATCAGACTAAAGAGCGCCGTTATTATGCCGACACACAATAGTTTTTTGGGTAATTCAAGTAGTCGTCTCTTTATATTCGATAAAGAAAACACACTACAGTTCTTAGTAGTTCTGCTAGTCAACGAATTTACAGAATATAAGCGTTCGCCCGTAGTTATTCTAACAGCAACTAACGGTTCATCCACTTCTGTTTTTGGAAAAAAATTCTTTAAGGTTAATTTTGGCCGGCGTCGAGAATTTGCTTTTGCTTTTATACTAGCCGATTTACCATAACCTATAATTGGCGCAGAATTCTTATAGAAAAATGGTTCGGCAATCGATGTCAAACCTAAACGTTTGATCGACTTTCTCACTAATTTACCTGTTAAAGTTGGCCTTTTTTACCCAATTTATTATTATCCAAACTATTGGCAACAAATATACTAGTATCGTTAAACAATTCTCTTCTTTATTTTCGGAACCAGACTACAACAAACCCGTTAAACATTCGACTGTCCGTAGAGTTGCAATATATGGATCACTACTTTTCTGTAGACCTAGAGGACTAGACGTGGATTTACGAAACGAAAATCGCGAAAAGTGAATTTAAGTTTTTGATTAAGCCGGATATAGGAAGAACTTCAATCTCCCTTTGTTGTTCGACACTTAGTTTACAAAAAGAAACCCGGCGATTGGCGATCATGTGGCGGTGCTCTTCATCAGCTTTATGAGAAAGGAACAGAGCTCTTGGTTTTTTTTTTCGAAAAAGCTATTAACTTTTTAGATGAAACGTAGTACATTCGGGAGATTTGCTTGTATCATCAGTTTTTAATAGGGACGATAATTTACAGTCTACACAGATTACAAGCTACTAACAACAGCACTTAAATCTAAAAAAAAGAACCCCTAGGCAATTTAATATTCACAATTTGTTGCTCACTTGACTTCAAACATATAATATACCCGAGGCGTAGCGAGTATAGTAGCCGACATTTTATGATGCGCTTACGAAGTTAACGGAATTGGCTTGAAACTTACAACATTCAGCCTGAAACGAAAAGAAAGCTCCGAGTTAAGCCTAAAAGTGAAGTCAACCTGTCATTGAATTTAGGACTAATAAAGGAACCATTTATCAGCTTTTAGGGTGACAAAAGTCAATCCAACGCAGAACCTTTTGTTGCGAATTATAGTACTCGAGAAATTACGTAACATTTCTCATCCAGAAAAATGAGCTACACGAACATTAATTACTGAACGTTATTTTTGGCCGAAGGTCAACAAAAGAGGTCAATTCTTGATTATCTGAATGTACGAAAAGACGAAAACCTAAAGTAAATAGGCACACCCAACCTCTAATTAGTAAGATCCCCAATTCGAAAACTTGTTTCGAACACATACTTTCCCACTCTAAAGGAGGCTTCTATATACAAACTATTGTAGATCGCTGTACTCGTTGACATGAGGCAATTCACCGTAGCTTCTTGAAAAATAGCATACGTTGCTTTGGAGTTATCATCAAGACTGATCAAGGCCGACAATTCACATCTCAAACGTTCTCATATTTGACAAAATTTTGTGGTTCACATAAAGTTAATACTTCCGCATATCATCTATAAGCAAATGGTATAGTCAAACGGCTACACCGACAATTAAAACCAGCATTCATAGCTCGAGACGACGTTACGTACGATGAACTACCAATAGTCTAGACTCTACATTAATAGGTGTCACACCAAGTCTGTATAGTATATGGTCAAAATTACCAAATGATTTGATCATTTCAAACTCAAACGCTCGCCTAAATCATATCTTAAGAGAAATGAAACCATTCTTCTGCTTTAGTTTATATGAAACGCAAACTTTTAGAATGGCGAGTATTGTAGTGATTTTCTACTAAAATCCATTGTATAAGAGTTATACTTCTATAATCTTGGCGCGTACGTTTTTCCTTTAAATGTTTACTTTTTATTGTCAAATGTTTAAATATTTTTTCGACTTTGAATTTTAAAAAAACCAATTATTCAATAGTCAATAGTGGGAAAATAAGTGTTATAATTAAAATAATTGAACCAATTATAATGACCATCATCGTCTTGAGAAAACAAGCGACAACAATATTTTGGATCGAACAAACTAACAATGAAGTTCTTCGGGCCGTCATTTCATTCTAACGGGGGAGGGGTTGCATCCACCAGTAACTACCATCAACCCAACCAAAACTGTAATTGCCGTTGATACGATGGAGTACGTTAAACGTGTTTCTCATTAAAATTTAGCATAAACCTTATGCGACCATTTCAGTTTAAACTCATTGTAAACCGATATTTCCGCTCTCAAAGTTGTTAGCTTGGCTTATTAAACATAGTCTTGGTAGTTTACAAAAGCATTGTAAGAACAAAAGGGAGGAATTCATTGCGAATTTATAAAGATAGTAATCAAAAGGTTGTTTTCTCTTTTTGTAAACAAAGGTTTAGTGACTAGCATAACTCGCGCGCAAAGTAAATAAAAAAAGACTGCAATAACAGTCGATGACTGACGCAAAATGACAAACAAGAACCGTATTACGTTTGTTGTGAGTTTCATGCTATTCCACGCCTCGGTTTGGAACACCCTCAGAACTTTTCTTGTTTTTAGTTTGCAAAATCCTAATGTATATATTAGGGGGACCCATAACTAATCAGTTATTTTCGCAAGATACCATTTCTCATTAGTCCTGCGGCAACCAGACAAGTGTAAGCATACTTTTTTTCTTCAACCAGTTTGTTAGTAATTTATCCCCAACAATATAAATTTTTTTTGTAGCCCTGTAATAACATGGCGAATTTTGTACCTTCCGAGAGCCATCGATCGTAATTGTGTACTTTTCCATTTTAACGCCGGTTTAAGTGCCACGGAAACAACAAGCAAAATTTACGACATATATGGAGATGTGTTGAAGGTAAACAAGTGTCAACGTTGGTTCAGAAGATTTGCTGCAAGTGATTATGACCTGTCAGATAAGCATCGAACTGGACGCCCAGGTCAATTCGATAACGACTCCTTAAAATCTCTAGTAGAGTCCGATCCAAGGTTAACTATACAGGAACTATCAAGAAGCCTTGCGTCTACCTGGTCCACCGTACAAAGGCATTTAAAAGAATTTGGCAAGGTACATACACAACGTAAATGGCTTCCACACCTGTTGTCTGAGGCCAATAAAGTTCTTCGGCAAACAATTTGTAATTCTATGCTCACCAGACTAAGCAGAGATCCATTTTTGTCTAGGATCGTAACTGGAGATGAAAAATGGATCCTTTATGATAACATAAAACGATCGAAATAATGGTGGTCTGCAAATAGGAGACCTCTTTCAACCCCTAAACCAACCCTATCCCTGAGGATAGTGTTATTGTGTATTTGGTGGGATTGTTCCGGTATAGTGGATTACGAATTATTGAAACCTGTGAAGACAGTTACTGCCGACCTGCATTGTCAACAATTGCAACGGTTACAGTCCGTACTAATAGAAAAAAGACCAGTCTTAGTAAACAGGAAAGGTGTGATACTCCAACACGGTAATGCCTGTCCTCATGCAGCGAAGATTGCTCAAGAGAAAATTAAGCAGTTAAGTTAGGAACTCCTACCGCACCCTCCATACTCTCCAGACCTAGCACCGTCGGACTACCATCTGTTCAGGCCACTGGGGCATTCGTTACGAAATAAACATTTTAATTTCTTATCCGATGTCCAAACGCACCTTGAGTTACATTTTAAGTCACGTCCACCCCACTTTTTCAAGAGGGGGATTGGATTTTTGCAGGAACGACGACAACAAGTCATCCCAAACGACGGTGATTACATAAACGATTAAAAAATAAAAATGTCATTTCAAAAAAACATTTTATCTATGAATGCAAAATAATTGATTATTTATGGGTCCCCCTAGTAATTAGCCACAAGGCCCGCTTCCGCTGTTAAAACGTTTTCGCGCGAAGTTAGTAAAAATAGATAATGCTTTCCATATTGCTGCAAATTCTGTATCACCCACCAGCCATGGAACGTTCTCAATCGATGCACATGGTACAAATAACATGTTCTACTGTCTATGTTTCATATTCACATAATACTCCAAATTCTAATCCAACTATTTATTTAAAAGACTACACGAAGATTGTGACCCGTTTAATGCAATTATTTCACTTTATCGTTTGCGTTATTTTTCTCTTTGAATAAGTTTTTGTTAGCCTGTTAAATAAAATGCCCAACGCAAACAGGGTTTTAAATTTTATTTTTTCTGACAAGCCGTCCGCCCGTCTCAAAAATCATACCGTCTACCTGAAGAAACTTAATCATGCTACGCTTGAAATGTCTCTTCGTCCGAAATTTGTTCTGTACAATCTTCTGAGGGAATCACAACTGTGAAAAATAACAAGAACCCTCTATTTAAAAATTTTAAAATGTATACGCACTCAAGTGTTCTGTAGTTTTGGTGTCAACACAGATATAATTCCTTTCACGTAGCTTGATATTTCATTTAATGAACTAAACTAAAGTCAAAGAAGCTTACTAAAAGTCATAATGCAAAGCCGATTTTTGAGTGGAGAAATTCTCAACCAGCTTGGTTCATGATAGCATCTAATCTTCAAATATTTCTGCTCTAATTGCTTTTTTCAAATGAAAGTTACAATAATTATTCTTCTTCTAATAGTTCAAAGTTTTCAAAACCCGTTTTCTTAATAACTTCTCGAAAAACTATGTAGTTGTTATCTGTATACTCCTTGATAATAACTTTGAAAATACTAGTCTCAATCTACCGCTTGATTCACTTTTAAATAGATTACCATAGATACGCTATTAAAAAAGTTTAACTTTGTTTAAAAAAGTTTAACAAACGAGCATTTGCAAAGACGCAAAAAACTTTCTACAAATATCTTATCAATCAGTAAATAATATATAGTTCTTAAGTGTAGTTTTCTCTTCGCTGTATATTCTGTACTAAAAAACATAATATACATGGCATCCCAAGGACTTGTTTTATTTGCTCACATTCCACTAAAGAGTGATATATCGTCAGATATGTCGACGCTTTCAATTGTTGTCGCCGCGGTTTTACTTATTTTTCTTTCATTGTTCCATTCAAATTTTTTTATTTAGTTTGTCAGCATAAAAAACTATGTCTTCAACACTCACAACTGATTCCCTGCTTAAAATATGCTTAAAGTTTGAAGAGCTTAATCATTTGGCCGACTTGAAATAATTGCAAGATCGATAAGTGCTAATTACTCGACGGAGAGATGCAGGTCTCTTTAAAGTCGTTTCAAATAGTATATCCTTGATTTCGCCGATTCTTTTCATACGCTAAGAAAATTGCGGTCGCAATGGTCACGGTCGCTGTAGTTTAAGTCTATTCAGTGACTATGCAATATTTTCCTTTGGTTGTCTTAATGTTGCAAAACTTCTTCCAATTTTTCTCCCTCTTTGCAAGCACCTCATGTTCGTATCACTGTTGTAATACGATGCAGTGCTTTAAACGTAGTCTTCCTTAAATTCGTTAAAAATGCATTGGAGTAAGTCAAACTTTTCAGTCAGACTTTCAAGCAAATTGCTTTTTGAAACAAATAGACAGAGCCGTCTAATTTTTTTTGAAACGCTGCTATGTGTTGGCTTCTGGAAATATTATTGCGATGCCACTAACTAAGTTGTGGTTCAGGAATGACGTTGGGCCATCATGGTGCCATCTTGCTTTTTATACCCACAACTGTAAGATGGGGGTGTACTCATATTGTTTTTTTTTTTCCCAAAATATATGCAAAATTCAAAAGGAAGCTTCAGAGACCGTATAAAGTATATATATTCTTGATCAGCGTAAAATTCTGAGTTGATTTACCTAGCATGCCTGTCCGGCTGTGCACCTGGGTGGCGTACGTTGTTGGCACTCTCCTGGTCGCAAAAATGAAGATATCGACTTCAAATTTGATAGAAACATTGAAAGTTTCTGCACACAATTTCTGCGAGCAATTTTTGGATTTTCGCTCCTTACTTGGAAATTATTAAAGTTAAACTCCTGAAACTTTCCACATTTACTTTACGAAGCACTCTGCCAGTGTATTTTCACTTTTTTGAGGTTTTATGCTTATTTATCGTAAGGCAAACAAGACGGAATGTTTAAAACTATTTTGTACATTCCTCAAATGATAATAAAGTTTTTCCTTCTGCGATAATGACCAACAATTCATATTCGTAGTTGTTAATTAATTAATGTAATATCAGTAAAATAAATCAATATAGAAATAGATAAATATTATATAAATTGAAAACACTGATATCAGCAGTAGCAAATGGTCTAGCCAATCATTAGGCATATCTCTGTTGATATTTGAAACTACACACATTTTGTGATCGAATTTATTGATCTCCCTGCTTAAATAGTTACATTACATCAGGTAATGCTTACTATTCTCTCCTCCTCCTATCATCCGTCAAAATACAATGTTTTATCAACAGGGCAACATTGCAGTTGATTGATTTGTTAGATCGCGCTCAATATCGTCGCAATGCTCTTAGAGCTGTGATAGAGTGACACAGCTCAACGGAAACTATATAGCAAAGTCCCAAAAACACCTCACTGTTGCCTTCAACATATAATGCAACATTGACCGAACCATAGATTCAACATTGACCGAACCATGTTCTCCAATCCGTGTCGTCATTTAATTATTATTATCTGGTTTGTGCCTATTCTTATGTTTGCAAAAGGTTTAATAATCGCAAAGTTATGCTGCAGGCGAGTTCGTGTGCAGGGCTGTTATTGGTTTTATCTTCTTAAAGGGCCCTTTTTTTGATACATAAAACTCAGTTGTGATTTTCTGATTAAGACTGATATTTCAATCTCATATTCCCAAACTGCAAAAAACAATTGCAAATCTCAATGGAATGTATTCTGCGCGTACGCATGTTTACTTTTATTACACTCGCTAAGTTCTTTAATTTTTCTTTCTTAAAAGTTTACCAGCCTTAAATTGCCTTCTCCTTGACTGTTTTCTAAGCCGTAATAATTTTTCTGTATACTCATTCCTCGAGCACAACTTCTAATAGTTAATTATGTCTTCTCACCTAATTAACGTTTCGCTTTTTTACACGCTCCAATGGGACTTTTGACGATGATTGCATAATAAGTAAAAAGTTCCAAAAATGTATTTTGTAAAATATAATTATTTTTTGTCATACATTCGTCTTAATCTTTCGAAAGCGTTTGAGTTCGGTTCTGTCATGCTCGAAATAGCTACTGATACTTTTCAATCCGTATTTCTCAAAACGTTCTAAGGTGTCATTATTGCGTACCATTTTATTAGAGATGCAATTAATCTGGGAATATCTTAATGTTTATTTTTCGCGTTATAATTGCCTTATGTAAACCACAATTATTGCTTAAGATCATAGTTAAAAAATTAACAAATTTTCTTTTCACCAAAGAGGAACTTTTATAATACTTTCCAATCCAGTGCTCTTTTAATAAATACATGCTATTTTTATTGTTTGCTTTGTCAGTGTGACCAAGAGAAGATTTGTTTTACATCAGTTAAGGATTTTCTACCGAAGTGTTTCTTATGTATATATAAACGAATCGTCGAACACAAAATCTATCGGATTGTCTCGTTAACTTATGCTACATACGTGTCAAACCGTTGTTTAATACGCAATACTTTTAAGCCTCTGAAATTTCTCCGGGTTTTAAAAGACTCAAAACAGTAATCGAAAGATCGCTATTTCTCAAGAAGATTTTCTCAAATTGGTATGATTTCCTTCATTTTGTACGTTTTCACTTTTTGCTTTTTGCGTGAACTTGGCTGAACCCAGAATTTCATTTTTCACTCTTCCTTGCATTTTTATGAAAACGTAAGATGGTATGTACAATTTACAAAGAGAAGGAAAAAAGTGGATTTCTAGCATATTTGCGCTGTTCTGAACAAAAAATCAAGGTAAGGACCGAAATTCAGTAAATACCCACTTCTCTAAATGCATTTGCTCTAACGTCAATTTTCAAAAAGGTTCTCCTTCAAGGCCCACACATCATTCTATATCGTATAGTCCATATGTGTATTCATATACCTGCAAGTACACACCTGTTCTTACGGCAATTCTAAAACTTCCATGGTATATGCAGTAAGCATCGAAAACCTTCAGGCTTTTCGGAAGAAACATCATAATTTGCTGGAAATATTATATATTTCCTATAACTCATTTCGCACAAAGCTAATTTGGATCGTTATGTTCGCGATGGTATTAATTTCATTGCAAATAAATCTCGATATTTCTAAGTGTTCACGTTGTAATTCAAATTGTATAATATATGCCCAATTTTCCAAAGCAATTCCAAATATTTGTAATTAAAATAACCAGAGCGTCTTACTCTTCCCGAAGGCCGAAGAAAGAGCAAGTTGAAATGCATTGTCACTACATAGCGAAAGCCTAAATTTTCGAACTTTTCTTTTTTGGGTTGTTGAGTAAAGTTGGACTTAGCCAATAAATTTGTGGCTTATATGTCCGAAGTGCAATACTTTACTGAACTTATAAACAGTTTAATATCGTAGGCACTATCTGTTGACATTAACTCTGACGTAAGTACTTCAAGCAGTGTATGTGCAATGAGGTGTACATTAATCTTAAAATTTACTTTTAAAAACAATAACTTGATGTTAACTTAATGGCGAAAATCTGTGAAATCACACAAAGAACTGACTTCTCTGTCTGAAAAATTAATAAATCGTTTTGAACTGTGGAGAGAGTTGCCCCCATCCCCGGTACCGGTTGAGATATTATTGAATAGGATAATATTGAAATACAAACTCCAAAGGAATTTGTAGCCAATAAAAATTATAAAAAATTTTGTTTGTTAAGCAACGTAAATAGCGTTATTAGAAAGAGTACTGAATCGATTCGTGTAGCAGAATAAACCCTGGGAAAACTGTCTATCTCTCAGTCACATAATGGCAACATGTAGCAGCAAAATTTGTGGTCTGACATGTAATCAACTGCATCATATTTTCTCATACAAAAAAAATAATTCAAAATTGCTTTAACGGGTATGAAAAAATTAAATCTAAAATATATTAAAAGTTTTTACTTCCAACAGCACTTGTTTATATTGTCCATTAGGCCGATCAAAGCTTGGAATGAGACGTTCATAAGTCAAGAGCACAACAAGAGCACTGTTTGTATTCTTTTCTGTCTTTTTTATAAAGCTGCATTCATTGAATAAAACGATTTTCAACTGAAGAGTGTAAAATGACCTCTACAACAAAAAATGCTGATTCTCTCCTCTAAATCAGTTTCATCATTTTATAAAAACCAACTCAATATTTACAATTATATCCTTTACCCATTTTGAATTTTAACAAGAACTACCGAAATTTAAGTTAACTGATCCAACTATGAACTGCTTCAGACCATCTTCTCATTTACAGGATGGCATAATTAAAGTAAATCTAAGTCAGGTGAAAAAAATTCGAATTTGGTGATGCCGTAATGTCAGTTAATTGAAAGTCGCTCAGGAGGCAAAAGATAAATACTGGAGGTAAAATCTAGCAATCATCAGAAAAATTGAAGAACGCAAGAAGAAAAATTCGCGCAGTACTCTGGTAAGTGGAAAAAAAACGACGTTAGGATGCATATAATTAAGAAAAACGAAAATAACGATACGGTTCGGGTGGGAACATATTGCAAACAGCCGAGTACGTCGAAAGACAGCAGAAATATTTATTTTTGTAACTGTAAAAAGGGGATACCTAAGGGCTAGACGTCGCCTACGTTCCGAATAAACCGTGAACTTAATCATGTGTCAAGTGAGGAGACACTAAACATACCTGCCAAGTGAGCGATGTGAGAGGAATCACGACTCGCCACACGAAAGATGCGACATCATTGTACGATACGCATAAAAGAGGTTGCAATAAATCTAACGCGCTGTATATTAGAGACCGCAAATCAAAAATTTTAAATTAAATCCTTTCAAATAAATCTAGAAAGGAACAAACCTGACAACGTAAACGTGTCCCATTTTATAAAACGTGCTAAAAATGGTCACATTGTAATCGAAGAGAGTAAACAAATCTGATGAAGGAAATGAAAATGGTGAAAGCAGCAGGAATAGTGATTTGTAACCGGCAGCTGTTCACCTGTATTACTTTTCTTTAACAACATGTGTAGATCCTCGCCATGCAGGAGTTTTTATGTAGAAGAAAGAGACTTTAAAGTCAGCGGAATATTCGCTTGCTTAAAAAAGAAAGGTTTTTTATATATTTCGAAGATGGTCAAGACAGAATTATTATTGACATAAAGATGATATCGCTATACTAGTCAGAGCGAAATTGGTGAGTTGTGCTGACGACGTCGTCTTAATAAAGTAACGTACATCGACCAATTTAATAAGGGCCCTTACTAATTGGAATTTAAGTCTTATGAGTACGTGGCTACGCAATTCAAATGTAGAGTTGACTGCAGAAGGAAGTAAAGGAATATCAGTGACGCACCCAACTCATTCTTAATTATCGCGAAGTTAACCTTTGCAGAACGTGTTGAGGAAGCAGCACACAAAGTGTTCTTTGCTGAAAGTTCTTTGCTTAAAATGGTACTAAATACAAATAGCACGTTACTCAAGAGCCTGCATATGGCGTTGCACGTGCTAGAATGATGTATGGTGGAACTAGTGCAGAAAGCACTGCAAAATAAATGTCTTCTCCGCAAGGTCTATGCAGTTTAAAACCTACAGCCTTTAATGGTTCCAGCTGCAGTATTTTTCGCCAATATCTTGCTAGAATGTCAGTTAAAGTGATAAGTGGATCCATAAACTCAAGAACGCGAGATCTTTAAAAAAACGAAACGCAAACCCATGGTCTAAGTGTATACATGATTTGTATTTAACGACTTTAGTGACTAAGGTTAATGCGATAAAAAAATATATGTGTAAATAAACACGATACTTGAAAAACTTAGCATTACAGACATATAGACAAAATGAGTTGTTGCTAATTATGAAGATAAGTAACCCAAATGCTAGTATACTTTATGTTAGCATAGCGATATATTCAAGGACCGTTTCAATTCAATCAAATATTAACTCATCCCTCCCTTCTATTGATAAATCATTAATAAACGGATATTAGTAAATGCTTGATTGACACCCTTAGTATACCGAATAATGTGGTATGATTACAGGTATTATGTCAACTGACCTGATAGTTAAAAAGGTTAATTTCATTTGAAAGAAATTGGCTTGTGAGGTTCTAGAGTAATTTAGATGCATATGTATTGTAATATAAGAAAACTAATTCAGGTGAAGGGTGCTGATCTTATAAGACAATTCTCAGAATTAGGTTGTGATTTGAGAGATGTCAAGATAAGTTAAATTTCCTATGAACATCAAGTTTGAGACACAGCTGCTTCGCAGCTTATTCGCATCGCTACCATCGTGAAGTCACTCCCCGCTATCGTATTTACTTTCGTTCTATATTGTAGAAGGCATAGAACCTGTGTTTTCTACGGAAATCGGTTAATGGAATGACGCTAAAGGAATATGAGAGAGGAAACAAGAGCATAATCCGGATATATACATCGAGCACTTTGCTACGGTCGCCAGAAAAGTTAAATTTTAAGTTTACAGTTTTAACTAAGACCTGCTAACAAACAATGTGTGAAATGATCATTTATGTAGTCAAGTATTCACATCTTTTTTATTACCTTGTTGGCTGGCTTCATGTACCCATTTCACTGAACGTTTCTTCCGGTTGCAATACATAAATTGTCCTTTCGATTTTTGGTTACTAATATCACCCAAAGACTGTGATATTCTGCGCGCAAGTTCGACTTGATCTTCCACTGTAGGATGCAATAGAGGACAGTAGAATGCGGACGACCCATAGAGCTTTCCTATGTACATTGGCAAATAAAAGAAAAAAATGAAAAGAACGAAACAAAAACAAAAAAAAAAAAAATGAAAGGAAAGAACGCTAGATTCATATAAAAAAAATGATTGCTGATCTTAACAAAATACAAAAGGTCAATACATTTGCAAATGCTAGTTTATCACGTTCGTTGTTAAGAATAGATAACAGAACATTTTTGCAGCGTTTTCTCGACAAATAGACTTAAAATCACGAAACTTTCATAATTAATTAAGGCGGAAAAATAAACAAAAATTCTGGAGTAAGGACTAAGCCTCAGGTTTGTGAAAAATTTCTTAAAATTTATACTAAAAATGCCTTACCAAAATAGGTAGCAATCAAACGCTCGTTTGTACTCGAACAAATTTCACTATTTAAGAGGCGTCTCGTTCTGGTCAAGCAATTGTTGCTAAAGTTGGTGATATTAATCAAAAATTTGAGGACGGCTAGCTCAATTTATCTTATACGCTTGTAATGTTTTGGAAGGGTTGGAAGAAAATCGTGCATGATCAAAGAAAAAGAAAATCGTTACTCAAATCTGGCTACACCACTAACTCCACTTTCTAGTGCCAATAACCAACGCGATTACAATGCGCGATTGAAATGAAGTGTGCAGAATTTTTAGTAAAAAAGGTGTCGCCTTCCATCGCGACGATAATCTTCAATGCTACAGCAAAAATTGGCTGGCTGGAAAGATGATATTTGTTTTGGTCTCTACACTCTGGTAAGAGCGTAAATCTTACTTCTAGAAAGACCTGTAAAAATCCATTGGCTCTGTCTTTCTTTCATAGGTTCCGGAAATTCTACACTGAAGAAATAATGAATTTACAAGAAAAACGGCAAAAAGTTATCGGTCAATATGGCAGACATATCGTTCATTAAAGCTCTTATAAGGTCCATAAAAAATATTTGTTTGAATTTCTGTGAAAAAAACGCTACAACATTTTTCTTGGCGCAAGGATAGCTTAGCACGAAAGCGATCACTAACCGACATTATGTCGAATGCCGATGAATATTCATTTATTTCAGTTATATTTTAAAGTAACTTCATTTTTTCTAGACCAAACAAAAACAAAATGATCGGTGAATAGGTCGGTTTGTCAAAAAGAAGCGAGAGATATTTTAGCAGACCTTGAGTTTAATTAGAAACAAATTCTGTCAAATAAAAAGTACAGTTTACAGTTTTGGTTGATTTTTATCTAATAATGATCAGCATTTATTTATGACTAAAGTTTTCGCTTTTAAAGCAAGCCTATTGCATTAGTATTTTGTTTTTTAAATAAAATAAAAAACACTTTGAACTTGAGTTTAATTTGTAACTTATTATTATTAATTTAACCAGAGAAGTAAATTCTAAAACTAAAGTCTTAAAGCAGTCTAACGCTATCGGCTTTATTGAAAACTCTGCCGCACTTGAGATTTAAGTAGCCCAATATTTACGTAAACGAACTAATATTACTATTGATATCTTGTCTACAAGTTTTTACTTTTAAAATATTTCCTGTGTTTTCTTTTTGCAAATGCAATATTTCTGGACGATTCCTTTTCTTTCTTCTCTGAATGTATTTTCGAAACGGCTTTTAAAGAAAGTCATGGAAACTTTTATAAAACTATCGAGCAAATAGTATGATAGTTTCTTAAGTTTAGGATATCAACAAACATCTAGTAAGATTAGTAGTCAGTACAATATTCATTGCAGTTTTTATTAAAAGACAAACAGATAGGCTGAGTGCTTGTTAATTAATATATGTTACATTTAGGATTACTTTCCCGAAAAAATAGAAAATCGTATCCACATAAAAGAAGGCAATAAATAGTAATAAAGGAAAGCTGCCTTAAATAGGCTGGTAAATCTAGCGTTGGATCTGAAATGCTCCCAAGAAAATGCATGTTATTTCGGTTCATTATTAGATATGAGTATGATAAAATGTATGTTGTGTTCTGAGTACTTACTGTTCCTCGGGAAAATTTCCTTAGTGTCGTCGGCCGGTGTAAAAATTTTATTTAAGTTAATTTTCCCTGAGAGGCTGGTAGTTACCTAAGGCGAATTTTCGAAATTAATGATAAGCAATTTATTTTTTTTTAACTTAATATTACAAAAGTTCATAATTTTTTTCCAAATCTTAGAATATGTAAAACGGTCTCGAACTCAAGAATTATTATATTATTGTTGATATTATAAATTTATTTCATCAAAAATAGAGCCCAAATTTCCATAACTTGCAACAGTATCCTAATAAAGTAAAAAATGTGAAAACTATAAAATAAAATATGATCACCAAATATTTACTTTGCTTGAAGTTCATTTACTTCATCTAATTTACTTAATCAGAGTGCGAGAGGTCTAAATCTCACACAGACCTCATTTCAAAGTTTTTACATCTACCCCAATTTTACATCTACCCCAATTTTACATCTACTTCAATTTTACAATTTAAAAATTCAACAATATAAATTTATTTTTAATAAAATCGATTAAACCTTGTGAAATTTATGACATGAGTTGAACCCACAAATGAAGACTTTTTGAAAATGTTTAGGCCTATAGTTAGAGAGAAGCGAGGTGAGAAGAACGAGGTGACAAATTAAAAATTTTCATTTGATTACTCAAAATATTTCTTCAGCTGCGAATTAGATATAAGATAAATTTTTTTTATTTCTCCAACTTTCCTTATTGGTTTTGTGGAACCGCATTGTCATATAACGCAGCTTCATGTAGTTTACTGTCGCTTAGACACGACTGTGTTCGTGGAGCTGTCATTCAAAATTCAAAACTGGTCTAGAGACTTCTTCTTAAAGGTTGTCGAAAATTTGCCCCAAGCAAAGAATCTTGTCGTTAACTTATAAATAGAGGCAATGCTACAACAGAAACGAATGTTCGCAAAGAATGGGCCAGAACCAAAATAATCGAGGCAGTTGGATTAAACCGAGAAAAATTAACTAAATGGATTAGACACATGGTTCCGAGAAAATGCCAATCGGCAATTGCTAACATGGCTTTTCGTTGACTTAAAGTGAATAGACATTATAGGTTTATATATTCTAAAGAGCAATACCGGCGTTGATATTTGTCAAAATTTTTTTTAACTTATATAAAGTTTGTTAAAAATTAATTTTAGGTGATTACTACGATTATCATTCTCATTCGTCATTTTTAGCGAATTCTATACTTGTTTTTTATGTTGACGATAGCGGATACTGGAAACGTGATTGTCCTTTGAAGAAAATATAAAAACTTAGTTTGGCAAAAAACAGGCATTTAACTCTGCTGTTAACAAATTTTGAAAAGGCATTCGATAATTGGATATTCGATTAGGCCGTTGGCTAGCCCATAAACAATCTAAAGCGGTTCGTAAAGTTTCAGCAAGAGAAAAAGATTATTAGAATTACTAAGAGGACTTTGTATTGCGTGGGCATAAGCGTCACGAATACATCTGACTTTGATATTAGCATAATTCCACCTAGCGCTTTGTGAGTGTTACGTACAAAAACGTTTCATTCTAAAATCTTACATTAGAGCAAGATCTAAAAGCAAAAAGCAAAGTTGTGGCGAGGTTGCATGATAAGTGTTATATAGAGATATAGACCCGATATTTTCGGGTTTCAAAACATGACTTCTCACATTTTCGATTTGAATTTATATTTTAAAGAACAAAAGACAAAAATGTACAAAATGATTCATTAACTCGGTTAAAAATGCACAAAACTCACATATTTTAAAACAGTAGATATCCAATGACGACAAACAATAGGTATCCAATGACGAAAAAACATTTGTAAAAAAATGTAATGAAATTTTGTTTTTTCGATGCCCACTAAGTGAAGCTGTAACAGTTACAATTCTATATAAAAATATAGGCGCAGATATAAAAGTGCAGTGCATCACTTTACATGAAAGTTTGGTCATAAGAAATCTCTTTGGCAACAAGCAAATAGAAGCACATTGTAAACCATCCCATCCATAATAATAATAATCACAATAATAGTAATAATAGTAATAGTAATAATTGATTATAGTAAATAACAATAACAACAATAATAATAAATAATAATTTAAAGTAAATAAATTAAGAATAATAATAAATAATAATAATTAATCATAATAATAACCTTGCTCTTCTGCCAAATTTGTTTGCTTAGGTCGAGCAGGAATTTTTTCTTCGCCGGATCATGACGGTCACTTGGTTTATATCCACGATTTCGCTCTACTACACAAAATGTTTGAGATTTTTTTAAGCCCGAACCATTGCTTTTGTCCATCTCACACTCTCCCCCGCCTCCATCGTCTTCTTTGATGCTAACATCATGTAAACTTCGACTTTTGAGCATATTCACTGCATTAAACATCAATTTCACAACTTTATTCCTTTCTAATGGCCGGCATAGTACTCACGTTACGTGATATTTGCACTTTGGTTTCAGAGTAAAATATTTCCGCTTTTTATACGCTTTTGCACAATAAGTGTAATGTTTAAAAGAATTAGAGAACAATTTTTGTCCACTTACACGCCATACAGGCTATTGAAAGCAACGAAGATTATTTCCTGATAGAAATTATCGTCATTACATATTTTATGTTTCAAATGTTTTTAAAAGACAGATCAGACGTTTTCCTAATTTATATACCTAAACACTCTCGGAAGTTTTTTTCATTACTAATTTGAAGTGAAATAAATTTGTAATTATATATACACTTTTATCTATTTTTGGCATGTATATTTTTATATCCAGAAAGTATTTAGATAAATATGTCATTTAAACTCTGAAAGCTACTTTGAAGAATTTTTTCTTAAAAGCAATTAATTAGGTAATAATAGTAATAATAGGTAATAATAGCTATAAAACCAAAAATTGCATTGCATTTGGCATTACCGATATGTGGGCATTAAGCAATATTTTACAGTAATATCCGATTGAATGTTATAATCTAATGGTCCCCAGTAATTGATTTTATATAACTAGGAAGCTGTACAGCCCAAATATATAATATTCACACTCTATATTTTGAGCGGGAGCGCTTCACAGTTTATTGCTTACAAAAATACCTTGCGCTTCTTGTTTTCGCGGGAGCATAACAATGACGTTAAAGAATTGCATTGTTATTATTTTAGGTGATAATACATATTGTGGTAACGTTAATACATTACTTCTACTTATTTCACGTTAGGTCTAGCAGAATCTGTAGTAATATTGAATTTCACTCCGAAAAAAATTGCAAGTCTACCGTTCTTTTCTTCTTGCTTTCAAAAATTTTGAAAATTTACGTAAGCACTTGGAAATGTTCGTCCATTTATATTTCTTTAATCAATTTATTAATTATAGTCCCTTGTATTTCAAAAATTTTAACGTTGATGTTAGTTACTCATATTTTAGAATGCTTGAATTAAATGAAGAAGTTTGAATAGATTTCGGATGTTTACTTTTTCCGCCTCACCCGGCACAGAACCAGCGCTACATCTGACTAATAAAAATTGCCGTGTCACCATACTGCCAAATAATCTGTGATTGTTTAATGCATATGCATAAATATAGTTTCGTATACACTCTTAGCTAACATAACATAGTTGTGAGCACACTTTTTCTCGTCTACAGACTTGTGTTGAGCAATATTATGGCGAATGTTCAGTAACAATCAATATAATATACAAGAATAATAAAAAGCTTGTGGCGAACTTTGGATATCTATAATTTAAAATATGTATATAAGAACGGCGAGCAGTTGCGGTGGCTTATTTTTAGAAGTTGAGTCATGAAATGAACTACGACGGTATGTTCCACATATTAGTTTTTAATATCAAATTGTCACGTTGATCATCAAATCCAACATTAGAAAAAAAATGTCAAGGATGCCATACCGTAGCTCGCAATATTAGGAAAGAAATCTCAAAGCTACCACCCGTGTTCTAGTCAATTCGATTTCTAATCTTCAGTATTCGTTTTGTTTACTTCTGACAAGAAGATATATGTATTCATGATTTAGAAACTGACGTTAATGAAAAGTAACAAGGTTAAGTAACAATTACGTTTTCGTGTCTGCTTATTCATAGTAGAGAGGAGCTGCTCGTCGAAGTGTGTGACTTTGTATAAATCATAAAATTAAATATAAAAATAGAAACGGACAAAATAGAAAAGAGAAAAAGCCATTATTTTTCATAATTAGAAATTTTGCATTACTAGCACTCACTGTCCACAAACAATTGAGAAAATTATTCGAATATGTTATTAATATATATACTTTTATATCTGTTGTTGAAGTACGAAATAAGTTTCTGTTGCATTGTTATGAGGAGAAGTATGCATTTGACGTATCATGATGTAAATACCACATTCACCACATTTACGAATTCACCACTGAAATTAATTACACATGCTCACTAGTCAACGTTCTTAAATTTGAAATACAAAGCTTAAATTAAACATGAGCGCATCCGCTCAAAGACAGGCAGCAATAGCTTAAAGGCCAAGGAACTTTTATATAGTGTAATAAATAACGTCACAAATGTAGCGAACTGTAATCTAATACTAGTACCATATTCACAACAATATATAAGAGCTAGCTCGCGATTGGTACAATTGGTCAATAGATTCTTAACATTTTCATAATCTCAAGTAGCAAATATATGATTGCGGCCAGATCGATTTGAAGATGATCAATGGACTTTATGTCGTCCCATAGTACAAAAATTGTAGATAAAAAGCAAATATTTGCCGAACTTAGAGTATCCACCACTGATCCAAATGTTTATCAAATGATATAGGTTTTGCTTGTTAAATGGGTACATTAAAAAAATTCCAAAAACTATTTTCAATAATCGGAAAGTGGAAATGCAAGAGACGACTAATTAATGTCCTAAGGACATCAAAACGGAGTGTATTTATTACTGCGTATTAAGATTTGGGCACAACAAGGCTATTTTCCAGACGGGCATCGCTTATCCTCACGGTGGAGCAAACGCACCGTATCTCAAGCTGAATTGCTGTCTTATTCTCTAGATATGAGCATAGGCGACTATTATCTGTTTAGAAATTTCCGAAGTTTGATTCAGTAAAAGGGATTGAGATGAAATGATGGGGCCATTAAGGAAACTCACGGCCATTTCTTTGAAAAATCGTTCTTTAAAGGAGACATCGAAATATTAGAGAAGCATTCGAATAAACATATCTCTCTTGAAGGGAACTTTGTTAATAAGTAAAGTCGAATTTTTCCAAATTTAATCTCGGGATTTATTGACCAGCATACTCAGCTTCTTAAGATTTACATTTAATTATATAATTAGACAAATATTTTGCTTTAAATTAGACGCAAATGGCACTCTGTTAGCCCATTTAATTGGCAACTTGAAATATTTCTGTAAAATGCATTGCTAGAACGATTAACCAGTTTTACCCGACTTTTTAAAATAAATTATTTCAGGTAATGTGCACTGAACACATGCAGCAGAAAGAGAGTCAGAGAGAACTAGCGCTTATGAAAATATGGGTATACTCTATGAGTATACTAGTAAGCAGGGTATATCTTACACGATAATTTGTCTGTATTTAGCCTTCAAGTAATGCTTTAATATGTTTTAATAATCTGCATATTTATATTAATATGACTTCACATATACTTACAGTTATATATGTTCATTATTTCTGGTTGCTTACATATTTTTTTCTCAATGTCCACTTTGTTTGTTCTTCATCAAACACTACAATCTGATGCTGTGCAAAATGATTACAATTTCGCGAAGCCAACATGCAAGATTTTGAAATTAGATTCATTCAGATTGAAAATTCAAACGTCCCTAGTAACATCCAGAAGCCAGTAATTGCATTTACAACCAATCATGATAACCTAAACAAAGCAAACAAAGAAAGAACGAGCGATCCTGCAGTCAACAAGTAGGAGCCCAGATGGCGTTAAATGTTAATGGTTGTAGAGGAAGCGTTAATTTGAAGAGATAGTGGTGAATTTATTGGATCCGATAATGGTTATTCTGTTGAAAGTTTTACTTTCGACGAGTGACATGTCGAACTTCTCTATTTAGTAACTAGTAAGACTAATAAATGATATTAACAATTACTACGAAATTACGAATACGATCCAAATTTCGATTATTTTACACTTAAGGAGAAATTAATAAACCAATTTAAAACCGTAGAATCAAATTATGAATAAATTCCCCAGATTATTGGACGTAAATAACAACAATAAGATTCATTCGAACATTATTTCGCTGATATTTAAGACTTCATTTCTACAATGAAAAGAAAAATGTCAGAGCAAGTGTTAATTAATATATAATATATTATAAACTCTAATGTTAAGTAAAGCTTAGCTAGATTGATTTTTACGCTTAAAGTTGACAATATATCTGAACTAAAAGCAGAATGCAAACGAGCAGAAATCTTGATAGAGCATAATCGACAGAAAGTCAAGCCGGTGAATAAAATAACTTGGTGTGAAAAAAAACAAAGGTGGTAGAAAAGATGAGTCGGTAGAGAAGGTTAAGAAAAGAATCATCGAAGTTAATAATATGGACAGCCAGATGTCTGAAGTCTCTGCGCAAAGCTGTAAGGAGGTGTTGTGTTTTCTGTAGGTAACCAGAGATATTGACCACCATCAAATGTGGCTACTAAAGACATATCTTATTGCACGTCACCTTGTCACGTATCATTGTATTTTGTTTGAGAGATGCCATCAGATATCTCGTTAAAATAACTCAGGCTACCAATGCGCAACCCGCAGAATGTCATGTTTTCAATACCCAGAATCTTGAAAGTCATTTAAAGTTGTAGTCCGGATTTATTTAAGTAAAGCGACAGTTCTTGCCTGACGTATACATACGGTAATAGGCCGATAACAATTTTACAAAAGCTCTATTGTCTTAGAGGGAATCGCAACTAAGAAATATAAAAAGATCCTGAAGCTAAGAGAAACACCAAAAATGTGCAAATAATTTCAGGGCAATGTTTGTGTCATATTGGGTTATTCGCAAAAACTAAGATAGATAGAGTTAACATAACAGCCTTATTAAATACATGCTCATGCGTAAGTAGTTGTAATGCAAGATCGGAACAATTTTATGCATGCCAGCATAAAATTGCCAAGTTCAAGCACCAAGAAATGACAGCAAATGGTAACGAGTGGGAGTTCCAATAGTTACTTTTTCTTTGATTTCTCTCGGTACCAGCAATGACCGGTCTACTTACAGCAGCGGGCAACCGTTATGTTACTACTTTTTGCATTCGTGTCTTTAGCTCTCTGACATCACGGAATCGGGGTCTCCCATTAGAAATCATGGGCTGAAGGAGAACGTAGCTAGGGTAGGGTGCAGAATGGCCCAGAGCCTAAAATCTGCGTGTTCGATAAGTATATTTCGTCCGTCCTTTTATTCTTATAAGGATAAATGACGTGTATTTCTTTTAATTGTAACCGCCTGCGGAATATCCGTGAGAAAAAGATTTGAAATCGCCCATGTCTCCGGAACTAGTTGGCTCAGCAATTATACGTGGGTCTGCCCCTACAGCCTTCAATTCTCTTGAAGCGCCACTTAAGTGTGGCCCTAAAGCCTTGAAATCCGATACTTCGATATATACACAGACAGTGAGCATTTACAAACATGGTGTTTAATGCTGAATTATGTTTAAAGTTCCCGTTTAATAAAACTTATTGGGTTTACTATGTTGAGCAGTATTGAATTTTTTTTCAAAATTAAAAAGACAAAAAATTATCATCCTTTTTGCTACTCTATTAAAAATTTAACTTACAACAACATTGATTACAACTCTTATTGGAAGCTAATTTAAGTAGCTATGTACGCTATCCAATGCCTTGGAGTTACCTAGAGCAACGACTCCACTTACGTGGAAATAGCGAACTCCTCGGTACCAGTTTTCTGATAGAAACAATAGGCTTTGAAAGAGTCAATGGGCATCCTTGGTGGTTACTTGACATGTAAAGGAGGGCGATTCGTTGTATTGGAAGAGAGGCTCAAAAGGCCACAATTGAAAATCTGTGACGAGTACCGGCCTACGCCGGTCGAAAACTTGATGCAAATCCGAGAAGAACTACTTTGTTGGACAAGAAATTTAACAAAAAAGTGTGTGGGAAATAGACTTTCGTCCTTTTGTTTCCGTTTTTATATTGATAAGTAAAAATGTACTGCAAAATCTATTAAAATTTTATTACTAATTATGAATTACGTGGGCAAGACGTACTGCGACCTAGAATATCTATTGTACACGCCCATGCCCCTAGCACTCCAGCTTCAGGATGTTTATGAATGACGCCCCCTTCTTTGGATCAGAGCACCATTGTGTCCGGCATTGTAAAATGCTTGCCAAACACTTGGTTTGTGATTCTGCCAATAGCTTCGCATTCACATAGAATATGATTGTACGTTTTACTCGTTCCTTGGCAGAATCTGCATGAATCGGTACCAAACATACCCATGTTTTTCAGGTGGTACCTGAGTAAACTATGAGCCGTGCAGAAGCCGGTGACTAAACGTAGGTCGCTTCTCCTTAGCTACAGCAGTTTGTGACCCGTACCAAAAAATTTTGTGAATCTTTTTGCCTGCCGTTGTCCTGCACATTGGTTCCAACGCCACTGGTACGTTAGTGTGTCCATTGTAATACCACCTTATTAATGTGGCTTCTTGGTACGCCATAGGACGGCTCTGGTCCCACCATAGCCCCTCGAACTCCCCTGTTGGCCAGACATTCAGCGCTTTCGTTGCACTCAACGCTCGAATGGCCAAGCACCCATATCAGGTGCACTTCATTGTGTCTTCCTACCTCATTCAGCGTTTAAAGGCAGCGCAACACAACCCTGGATGTTACCATTCCCTCCTTTAGGGATTTTAAGGCGGCTTGACTATTGGAGTTTATGCAGATCTGGTCATGCGGTAGAACTCTATTTCGGACTATGTCTCATTAGTATGACCTTGTACAAACGCAGGCCGCAAACCCCAGCCCCAGTTTTGCGATTTTCCAATTTTGGACCGTCGGTGTACCATTTCCATAATTCCACCCCGGATTCAGAAGCTTGCCCGGCCCAGCCTGATCTTGCTGGTATGGCCACTCTGATCCGGCGAGACAGTACTAACTTTGCGGCACAATGGTCCGGTATCTTAATAAAAGATTTGTTAACGAAGTTTTTAATACCTCTAGGCGTCCCGCAAGATTACCCGGGCTTAATGTGTGAAAAGTCGACAGTCTGAGTGCGGTCAGGCAAGCCTACTTTTCTGTGGCAATAGGAAGAGGTGTGATGCCCAGGAGGGTCCCTAGAGAATTCAAGGGGCATGGTCTTATCGCCTCGGTAATGGCAATGCACGCGAGACGTTGGGTTTTATCTAATGTCGTTGCTGCCGTTTTTTGCTTTGGCCACCAGGCCAAAGCTGCGTAAATTAGCATGGCGAATATTATGGTAGTATAAGACCAGTAGATCATTTTTGGGCTCATACTCCATGTATTACCGTAAAGGCGTTGACAGGCAAAGAGTGCTCTAGTCGCCTTTTGTGTTAGCCGTCTTAAATGAGGATTTCATCCTCTTTCAAAGTAAACACCAAACATTTCACCTCAACATCCAAGTGGACGTTGTCCAATGTTAGTTTCCTCTTTTTCGAGACGGGCACCAGGACCGTTTTTTGCGGATTAATGTTCAGTCCTTTGTCCTGGCAAGAGTCGTCCGCATAGGTACATCAATTAGTGCAAATTTAGAAGCCAATGAAAAGAAACGAGTCAAAGTTAGAAAAAAAAAAAGTCCTCTCACGATGTGAATAGTAAGAACGAAGAAGTGCAACCAGTTGAACTTCTAAAGAAGAAAAAAGACGTTAATTCCAAGGAAAATCCAGCAGCAGCCAGGGCAGCCTAAACCTGGTGCTGGAGAAGCTCAGCGGCACCAGGCTTTGATTCACAAGAATTTTCTTTTAATGTTTTATTTTTTTAATGATTTTAAGAGGGTTTTACAACTAGAGAAAAATTGTTTTTTCCTTTTAAATTCAAGACAGAAACTATTAATTGTAATACTTACGTGATCGAAAATGCACTCCAAAAAAATTAATCGTTTATTCTCAATAATTTTTGTTCATTTATTAATATTACGTTGTTCCTTGTGTTTTAATTCTTATTCCATTTCTATTCTACGGACTATACTTTGTACTTTAAAGTTTAAACAAACACGACTTGTAAAAATTGCTAGTTTTGTCCACTCTTTACACCAAACCTTTTCGGGGTCACTGTTCAAGCTGCTTCAAAGTAAAGTCCATATTCCTTTTTTAACCTGTGATCGTACTTCTCTATGGCCTAAACTTCATTCGCTCGTGGTCTAAACTCAACTTCACACTTTCATCGTCCAAAGCCTTAATTACTTTTACCTCTAAACTTAACTAGCTCATCGCCTTGTTCTGATTCCCTTTGTTCGCAATCCTCTCCTTAATCCTTATTCTTACTCTAACTTAAGCTAGCACCCCCCCTCAGAGACGTAGAACCTGTGAGGCCAAAACGAGGGACGACTTTGGCTGCTCACAAGGTATATAGTGTTTAATCCTTTTATAATTTTACATAATATTTAAAATATTCTTACCATAAGAGGTTGTAACATTTGTTAACTTTTCAATGGTGTGTTAAAATGGATTGTAAGATAAAGCGATCGTGAAGAATGAAGTTGGTGATGCATGTGTTTTTGGTTTTTTTTGATTGATCAATGGAGGATTGCGCTTATCTATCGGTTGTGTTTCTTACAACTTACTAAATAATTAAATACGGTTTTTTAAGTCAGTTGTGAAAAAGGCAACGTAAACTATCTAATGGCTAAGTTAACTAAATATGAAAAAGAAACTTTTTTGCTATCATCTAAAATTGCAGTAAATAAACATACATATTAAATCATATTAGTAAATTGTGTACAAACGCCTATGAACATATAAAGAGCACATACTGTACCCTGAGAATAAAAAAATTTCTTAAGAAGAAAATTACTTTTATTTCACTTTTATTTTTATTTATAGAAATCGATATACAAAGGTAATAAAAGCGGAAAGATTCTAAAAGGCAATAAAATAGCAACAAGTCTTATACATCATTAATGGACATATTTAGTCTACACACTGCATTATAAGAAAAAGACAGCTAGCAATGCCATACCCGCTTATAAAAGAGGACAGAACAAATTCTATATGTAAATGTTAAACGCGATCTCATCACAAATTCAGCATTACCCAACCAAATCTTTGCAATCTTTACAAAGTTTTGTTTGCGATAAGATCGTCAAAGACGAAATAACTATTATCGTAAATTTTTTTAGTTTTTTGCATTAACTGGTAAAGAAAATTAATAAAACATACTTGTGATGACTCGAGGAAAAAGAATAACGATTGGAAATTGTGTAAATTTTTCAACCGGTAATGTGGAGAGTTGAAAATTGCTCAATGTGTCATACAAACATTTGTGATGCCAACTAGAGATAGCGAAAATTTAAAAATGAGAGAAATGTATGCTTGACGAGTTTAGAAGTAAAGCTTCAAATTTAAGATACTTCAATTTTTGAAAAAATTCGAAAACAGTTTTAGAAACAACGATAATGAAATTCTTTATTAAAAACAATTCAGTTAAATTTGTATACGAACTCGGTTTTTTTTTAAAGTTAAAGTAAATCAAATATACATCAAATACAGCAATCATTCTTATAAATACCGTTTTTAATATACATTATTTCATGTAAGTTTATCAATCGAAATGATTGGGTTTTTTCTATTACTTAAATGAGTTATCGCTTTTCCGTAAACATTTAAATCGAAAATCTACTGTGATTAAAACCATCCAAACTACCATTTGCAGAAAACATTTCAGATTTGGGGAAGTAGAAACAAATAGCCGCAGACCGACGTAACACGCTGAAAAGACGATTAGCTAAATACGAAATATTAAAATCCGAATATACCAAAGTCGTGAACGAATATGAATCGTTCAGTCAGATAACAAAAGTTGATCGTAATGTTGTATCCGCTTTAATTTACTTTGTACCAGACTATCGTGTGCCAAGCGAACAATTTGAAATTGCGAGTAGTGTTTGACGCATCAAAAACCACTTTCTTTGTCTCTAGCCGTTTTATTGTAAACAGGACTAGTATTCCGCGATAATTCGCAATCACCACCGGTATTTAACCAACAGATCAAAATATCCGAAAACGGACTTTTTAATATATTAGAACAACAAAAAATTTTCCTCTACTCTTGACTCTTGACAAAATTTCTAAATCACTAGAAAGAAAAGATTTAAAGACATGTTAGTTAAGTCACGTATCCCAACTACAGCCAGCAATTATACAAAACCTTATGTTTCTGCTAATTTTAAATGATCAGAACCAAGTTTGAAAATCAAAAAAAAATAAATAAATAAATCAACTCCAAATTAATGTTTTATACCCTACACCACTTGTGGTACAAGTGTATATTAGATCTGTACAGATATAAGCAACACCCAGAAGGAGATGAAATCGTTTCAAAATGAGATTCTAATCTAATCTGCCCCTCTGCCTTGTTTTCTTCAACCTACAGGCCGAAATTTTTAAGATATTTTAACGTGCTATTGAAAACGGTCTAGATTGGAACACTTTTTCGACCACTTTCAATATCTTACATTGAAAAGTCATTATGTGAATTACGGTACATTGATGTAGGGTATTTAGCGGTCGAATGTTATCCCTTTAGCGTTTTTACTTGTTGTTATTTAAAGATATGTAAATATATATAAAAGAGAGGTGATAGAAACTTGTATTGACGAAGAGACGAACAAACGAATGTATGAACTAATAGATGGACAGATGAAGGTCGAGATACTTTTAGGATTTCTACACTTTTATTTGCGTGAATTCTTAAAATTGTGATGCGGAAGTCACATGGCCAGCTTTTAAACAACATTGTTTTATGTGTGAAGGAGAACATGTTTGTTATGTTAAAAGTAAAAGCCTACACACTTGCTTAATTGCGGGTTGCAATCCATTCGAAATCTGCCTGATCCAAGAGCTGTTCCTAATATCGGACCACAATAACGCAACGTAAGTCTGCGTTGAAATAACCGAAGGAAGGCGAAAGCATACTAATCAAGCTGTGAAATCGATTTTAATGCTATCCAAATAAATGTGTGTACGTTCTTGGAGTTTACAAGCAAAATAATACTATTACTGCTTTCTTACTTAACATGTGGAAAATAAACAAATGACAATTGCTTTACTATTCAAAACAGTTTTCGTTTAGCTTCAAGTATTGTAGGTATATAAGTGAAAAGCTACTATTTAAATGTTCATTCATTTCTTTCATTCATTTCTTCATGACAAAATCATGCATTGAGAACTACCGCGATTTTTGATTACTACAATGTATGTCTGTAATGATCCAAAGTTAAGGAACTCCTTGAAGTCCTCGAAATTTTAAAAATTAAGTTGGAAATGGTTTGAAATCACTCTCTCTCTCAAGTACTTGTAAAACCGCCTTAACGGAAAAAAAATTTGAAAAATTTGCTAAGGTTCACTTTGAAAATTTTATCACGCCCTCAATTATGCAAAGAACTTAAGCAATTTCGCCTTGACTAGCTGGTATATTCACTTGAAGGGAAGGAAACCTTTTTTTTTGGTTTATTATAGTACGCTTGAATTAGTTCGTAACAACGCTTTGAATTCGAACGCTAAACTTATTTCATATTATATCATAAGCAACCATTCTCTGTTTCTGCCTAACTGTCAGATTATGTGAATTAAGTGAGCACGTAGCTACTGAAAATATATCTATACATATATATGTATCTGTATACGCGTATATTTGCGCATTTGTAATTTTTTTATGATTCTCCATTTTGAACATCAATTTACACTTTGATAGTTTATGTGTTCTTGCGGTGGTGTGTATATTTATGTTTAACTGTTTGTTGATCTTTGAGTCAATTCCTTGTGATTTTTGTAAAGGATTCAGTATATATATATATATATATATATATATATATATATACAGATTTACATCATCGTACAAGATTTGTTAGTTATCATATTCGATTATTATAAGAGAAACAAAACTGACGTTAATTACCTGCCAAACGAATGTGTAAACAATGATTGAATGACGGCGTTAGTCATTGTTTGATTTTCAAATTAGAACAAATAACTGATAAACAGAAGACGGGAAAAAAAAGAGGAATATTGAGTGAGATTCTTGGGAATACAGGTGGCGACACTATCCTTCATATATTACACAATTCAATCGTCATAGTTGACAATAATCACGCTGACCAAAGGGCGCGAATAAACCAACCAAGCTTGTTTTATAGGCAATCCAGAGCTTTCTCATCGGTTGCACTTCTTTTTCATACGTATTCCCTATATTTGTATCCTACACCACTTGTTATGCAGGATAAATTAAGTGTATGTGGATGTATACGTAACAGCCAGATAGACTTAGAAGAGACCATTTTTCTTTATACCAATTGATCCTTTGCACATCTCTGATACGCTAATATTTTGGGTCAAGGACAAATTCTATTGAAAATGGATTGCAGCGGACCTACTTTGCGACGACTTCCAATACAACGGCTTATTCCGAAAAACTCGTTACATCCAAAATAAAAATAGCAGTCTTGGAGCCGCAATTCAGTCGAACCTTTAAAGCACTATAACTGTGACTTTGCCATTGGTTCTAAAGGGTAAAAGGCCATTGCTTAAAAGGGTTTTATGCGGACGATTGCATGGATCGGATAGCTTTTTAACAGCCATTCACCTAAAAAAGGAACTAAATAGAATCTTAAACATTGGGTGTTTCAACTTTCGGAAGTATTACGGTAATTCTCCATAATCTTTGCAGTTAATTCCTTCGAAAAGTCGACAAGTTGACTTAGATTTCAATGATGTCGAAACGCTAGGTACAATACGGATGCGAATATTGATCAATTAGCTGGAACGGTACTGTTGTCACCCTTCGTTTTCACGGCAAAAGTTTTCGGGAATGAAACCATGAATTGTCTTGTGACCAGGAACTACCAGAATCTATTGCCAACCGTTTGTATTATTTCAGAACTAACATCAGCGATCTAAACAATTTTCAAATACGAAGAAATTGTTTGTGTAGGAGAATGGCGAATCTTCCAACTGCACTCATTTGCAGACGCGTCGAAGTAAAAGAAATTCTATTCGTGGCCAACAGGGTTGCTCATTCAGCATAATTCTGTCTGCACTTCAAAGTGGATGCATATACCGATATGCGATCACACTACACCCTTACTGTTTTAGAGAGAAAATTATTAATGGTTTGAAAGACTTTAACAATTTTCTGTTATGAAGGAGAATTTTAACAAAGTAAACGGTAGTTTTTTAATTAATTTAAGTGAATTCTAAAGTACATAGGCTTTGTATTTTTAGATTTGGTTTATAATTTTTTCTGTGTTTTCTTACATTTATTTACATCTATCATATTGTATCTCTTAATTAAATTTTTATGTACAGTTTTTGGCTTATCTTTAATTTGTATTGTTACGTTAGGGTGTTTTACATCTATTACTTTATAGGGACCTTCATAGGGTTTCTCTAATCTTTTTCTATTATATTTCTTTAATAAAATTTGTTCTCCTATGTTTATATCAATTGGGTTCGTGTATTTTTCTTTTGATAGTTGTGTTCTTGTTACTTTTGCTTTTTCTAAAAATCTTTTAGCTTTCTCTAAAGAGTATTTTAACTTTGTTTTTAGTTCATTTATATAGTTTTCTGGATTGTATATAGAATTTGATTTTAATATTTTTTCGTTTGGCATGTATGGTAAATTCCCGTATATTAGTTCAAAAGGGGTATATTGTGTTTCTACATGAGGGTAGTATTATACGCGAAAGTTTAATATGGTATCCATTTATCTCAATCATTGTTTGTTGTAAAGGCTAAAAAGTATTCGTTAAGAACTCTGTCATTTCCTTCGATTGTACCTAAAGTTTCGTGGTGGTAGGGGGTTGAAAACTTTTGTTCGATATTTACTAACAGACAAATTTCTTTTACCAGTTCATTGTTGAACTCTGTTACTCTGTCGGATTTTAGTGTTTTGAATTGGCCGTACTTAAGTGTTACCTCTTCTATTAATATTTTGGCAATTGATTTTGCGCTTTTATCTTCAATAGGATGTGCGATTATATATTTTGTTAATTCGCATTGTATTGTTAGTATGTATCGGAAATTGTTAGAAAATTTTATTGGTCCTACTGTATCTATAGGTAGTGTTTCAAAAGATGTTGACGGTGTATCCGTTATTGTGAGATATTCTTTCGTGTGTTTGGTTTGTTTACTAGTTTGGCTAATGTGACATTGTTCTATGTAGTTTTTTATCATTTTGAACATATTACACTAGATGTATTTTTGGCTTACTTTTTGGAATGTTTTTCTTACTCCGAAATGTCCTGAGTGCGGGCAAGTGTGGTATTCTTCTATACATTTGCGCTTTTCTTTACCATCATGTACTCTTTGTCTTTCTTTATATAAAAGTATATTTATGCGGTTCCTTTTAATATTGTTGAATTTTTCTTTTAATATCTCTTTGGATATGTACTTAAATATATCATTTTGTAGACTTAATGCATAGTCTAAGAAATTTAACTTGTTTAACTTTGATGTCAATTTTTCTAAGAGCGCATCGAAATGGTCTGGATATTCATTGCATCTCACACGTGTGCAGTTTAATTCCCTAACATTTTCAATTATAATATTTTTTATACCGCTTTCGAATTTAAACTCTAATTTTCTTGTGTTCTTAATGTCATGTATTGACGTGCATTCCCACATATTTAATTGTTCATTGTTTGTATTTTCTTTTGCCGATTTGCTTCTCGTTATGACTTAAGTCTTTTTTATTCGTTCCTGGTCTTCTTCTTTGGAAATTGGAATCATCTCTTTTAATATATCAGAATTAATGTTTATCCTCGATAAGGCGGCAGTGTTAGTGTTGCTTGAACCTTTTTTAGAAATTATGTCGAAATCGTGGACCGATAATTCAATTCTTATTCTGGTTATTTTGAGGTGGGGTTTTTATGGGAGAATAGATACTAATGGTCTGTGATCAGTGATCACTGTGAATTTTTTGCCGAATAAGTAGGGTCTGAAATGTGTTATTCCAAAGTGATTTTCGAGTAGTTCTTTTTCTATAATTGGTTTGTTTTTTTCGTTTTTGTTTAGGGTTTACTTGCGTATGCGATAGGCAAGTCTTGACCTATTTCTCCATGGGACAGTACTGCTCCTAAGGCGTAATTTAATGCATCAGTTGTTAAAATGAAGGGTTTATCGAAGTTTGGATATTGTAATATGGGTGGAGACATTGGTTTGTTTTTGAGTTCTAGGAATGCCTCATTACATTGGTTTGTCCATTCGAAGTCTTTACCTTTTTTCAGGAGATCGTTTAGTGGTTGTGCTATGTTGGCAAAGTCTTTTATAAATTTTCTGTAATAATTGCAGAATGCTACAAATCTTCTTACTTCGTTGTTATTTTTGGGTTGGGGGTAGCTTTTTATTGTTTCGTACTTAGAGAGATCAGGTTTTATGCCATCGGGTGGTGTTAGCTGTTCTAGATAGCTTACTTCTGGTTGTAGGAAGTAGCATTTGGATGGATTTGGTTTTAGGTTGTATTTCTTAAGTCGTTCGAGTACTTTCGTTAGGCTTCTGTTGTGATGCTCAAAGTTACATCCGTGTATTATTATGTTGTCTGCGTACAAAAATGCTTCGGTGTTTAGTCCGGATAAAGCTATGGTTAGGATTCTTTGAAAAGTGTTGGACGAAATTTTTAGTCCGAATGCAAGTCTTTTGTACTGATAATGTCCGTTTGGTGTTGAAAAGACGCGAGTTTTTGTTAAGTATTATTTGATGAAATGAGTTTACCATGTCCAAGGTGGAGAAATGTTTTGCTCGTCCTAGTCTGTCTACGATGTCTTCTAATCTTGTGAGGGGGAATTTGTCGTTTACTAGGTTCTCGTTTAATTTTCTGTAGTGAACTACTAGTCGCCATTTCTTTATGTCCGTCTGATTTTTTTTGGGTACTAGTAAGAGTGGTGAGTTATACGGACTAACTGAGAGTTCTGTAATGTTTTGTTGTAATAATTCTTCTACCTGGGTATGTATGGTGTGAGTTTGTGTGTGGGGTAATTTGTACTTTTTTATGTACACTGGTGAATTGTCGTTTGTTTCTATGTTCTGTGTGTAAAAATTATTTGCTGTGTGTAAAATTCATTTTCTAGATGCAATACTGTTTGAAATTTTCTGAAGATTTTTATGAGTTCTTGTTTTTGGGAGTTGTTGACGGTGTCTAATTTTATGGATTGTAATATTTGTTGGAATCTTTGTTCATTGTATTGAGTGTGTATATTGGTGTTCTGTATGATTTCGTAGGTGTTGATTGGTTCGGTGTTGATATGTAGGTGTTGTATTGTGATTTCTTTATCTAAAGTATTTAATATTTTAATGTATTTTTGTCGGTTTTTTGGTATTATTGAATTGGCTAAAAATAATTCTTTTTCTATTTCATTACTTAGTACTAAAGCATCGTTGTCTATTTTTACACCAAGGGGGCTATAACTTCGCATCTGGCAGGAAGAAATATGTTGTTTTTGTTAAGTATTTGATCGTATATGAGTAGCTGAACTTGGTCATCTTGTGTATTAATTTTAAGAGAGAAATTTTCATAACTTATGTTGCATACATGCTTGTGTAGGAAATCTTTTCCTATAATAATATAAGTTTTTATTGGGAAGTTCTGGTCTACTAATTGTATTTTGTGTTGAATATTTCCGTTTTCTAAATTTATATATAAGTGTGTGGCTCCCAATGTTTCTATACATTCGTTGGTTATTCCTGTTAGGTTAACACATTCTGAGTTGTTTAGAGGGTAGTGTTCGAAAAGGTACGCTTTACAGAGGCTGATATATGCTCCTGTGTCTAATAGAAATGATATTTCTGATTTTGTTCCATTTTGAGTATTTAGTAGTATACAGTTTAATAATTTTGAGATAGAGAAGATATGGGAGTTTGCTTGGTTTAAGTGTTCAGTGGATACCTGGTTTAGGTGTTTTGTCCCGAATTCAGGGGCATCGTCAAAGAATCCTGGTGAAATCCGTTTCACTGGTTTTCTATTGCGTGTATGTAGTTGTTTTGGTTGTTGTTTCTTTGATTTCTGTTGTTATTATTATTTTGGTTTCGATAGTTTGTGTTGAAATTCCTATTATTGTTGTGTATTGGTATTGTTTCTATTAAAATTGTTGCCGTATTATAATAATTTCTGTTATGATTATTGTATGTTTGATTGTTTCTACTGGGATTATTATTGTGATATTGATTTCTGTTGTCTTGGTCAGTATAGGAGTTTTTGTTGTTGTTGTGGCGATTGTATGAATTTGTCCTTTGGTAGTTTATTCTCATTACCTGTGAATTTGTTTGGGTCGCACTTTCATTTTGTAGCGCATTATCAATTGCTTCGCAGAAGGTTTTTGGTTGGGCCGCAAAGATAGTAGGTTTAATGTAATCGTCGAGGCCATTTTTGAACATGATTAAAGCTTACGTGTCGTTGATATCGGTAATGACGAATCTTAATTTCTTTAGGGGGTTGAGGCCCAGTTCTTTGATTTGAAGATAATTTATATCTGCTATTATGTTTAATATTTTATCCTTGAGTATATAAATTTCAACATATTTTCTGTGATCGACGTTGTACAAAATTGGAAAATTGTACAAAAATGTGAAAAAACTAGCCTCGCCTATGCAATATTATAGTATATCAAAATTGTTCTTAAAAAACCTAATAGATTATATAAATTCTTGGGCAGTTTTAAATTTGAAAAGCACTTGAGAATGCCCGTCTGTTCATCTGTCCATCTTTCTCTGTGCCAAGCTGTATAGTATTTGTGGTAAAAATTCTCCCGTTCGCAAAAGTGAATAGATTATCTATAAATTTCCAAAAGAATTTGGAAGTGACCTCATCTTTTCAAAGCACAGGGACAAGAATTTTTATTTTGAAAATAAAAAAAATTTGCCTTCTCAACTCCATATTACAGAACATGAAAATTTGGTTTTTTCCTTTTTATTTGTGTTTTCTAGGATAACCGTGATGAGTATAAAAGATTCGACCACGACCGAATAAAATAATAATATAATAATACATTAAAGCATGGATTTTCCTATAAAGTATGTGCAATGTTTTAAAATGAATTCGAAATCAATCTACTACTCGCACCAATTTATCCCAAACTGTTTGCACACGTCTCCTTCTTTGACACTCGAAACATTTGAAAGAATATAACAATATGTATATTTTAATTTACATTGTTGAGAAATATATGAAATCATTTACTTACACACTTTTCGAATAATGTAAGAGAGTTTCAAGCGTGCCTCAGAGCCGTTTTGCGTCTTACAATATTCCTTTTCCGCCAATCTCCAAATAACATCTCTCTACTGCCAAATAACATAATACAAAGAAAGGAACCATTCCGCCAGAGGTGCATATATTTCTCGACATTACTTAAATGTTTGACAACTACATTTTACCTGGCTCTTTTTTGTTGGCGATAAGACCAATATACTCCGCAGACTGATGGGTTTTTGTTGTATTGCCTTTTATCATTGATAGCGCCGGTATGTGATGATGTAGAGAAAGTTTGATAATACACAATTGATTACAAGCTTTAGCGAATTAAGAGTATTAATTTGAAAAAACGAAAAAACAAAAAATTAATTATTTGCCTTTCAGAAATTTCAAATTCATGTTTTGGTTCGGCCGTTTGTAAATAAACAATTTTGTCGGCAATTTCAACAATCGAACTAAAGCAAAGCGCGCGCAGTTTTGCTTAAGCTTGTTTTGAAATTTTTGAGAGAACATTTCTTGTATCTTCTTGTATACATACAGGCAAAAAAATCGAAACCTGAAAATGAAACCAAGTTAACGCTATACTTACTCTTTTCCCGTATTAGCAGTCATATTCTTGTATCAATTACACCGACTGGTAGACAAGAAAACCTTAAGATGTTGTTATATCAACACCAAAAAGAAATGACGTTAACTTTGCTTGTCACAATGTTTGTGAAACTCCCGAGAAACCTGTGACTGTTCAATTGAAATATTTTCAATGTTTTCTTTTTTTGCTAGGGGTAATCTTAACTACTTCGATTCCAAATTTTTGACAATGGAAGTATGATTGACTGATTAAAAGTAAAAATGCATTTTTGTGGTACCCGGAGCGTTTTTTTGTTTGTTTACTGGTTCAAGAATGAAAAAAAGATTATATTTATTTTTGTTGATGTTACAGACATACAGTATCGCTTTCGTCGTTACTGCAAAAAATTTGTGACGTTATAAAGTATTAAGTATTCGAAGATGATGTTATAAACATGTCATTAAAGGTTTTGTAGAGAATTCTGTTTCGTCGAGAATTAATTATAGACTGAATCGACATGACGGAAGTATATTAAAGTGTTAACCTAATTACATACAGTCTTTTGTAATATATGTATCATAAAACTTTCTCAACCAGTCATTAATAAAGCCAAGCACTGGTTTTATTAATAGGGTGTTTAAAATTAAACCTAACCAAAATTTTTTTTACTTGTAAAATTTGTGCTTTGTGAAGCTTGAACTGCTTCTTGTCTCCTATTTCGAAGTTGTATAATATTCGCTGTAACTTCCTCCTCTCCGTGTTAAGACCTTTCTAGGTTCAGTGTCCTTATTTGTACCGGGTGGACTTTGCATGAAACCGAGTATCATGAGCATTACTTCTTCCAGCAGAACTACTGTTAAGTGCATTAAGTGCATTAAGTGCAAGTATTTTTGGTGGTGAATTGTTTTTCTGCGTGGATAAATCACGCTTCAGTTGCTCTTGAATTATATTAGTTTAACTATTGAATCAGCTATATCTTCTTGGATTTGATAGTGTTAAGTCATTAAGTGGTATTAATTCGATGAGTAACATGTTGAACTGTATGGTTTGTGTTTGAACGTGTATAAGGTGGTGTATGTCATGTTTTGTAGGGAAAGTTCGAACTTTCCCTACCCAATATATAAAATTCCTTTCCCAATATATTATTTAACACTGAAATATATTATGTAATGTAATTAATTAAAGCTTTGCTTCACAACCTTTGAAAACTTGAACCTTTTGTTAAATTTGTTGTCATTACCGAGGGATGACGGGTGTATTCTTTCTGTGAAAACCTTCCCAAAGCCCAAAAGGACACTTCAGAGATCCAATGAGGTATATACATTCTTCATCAGCATCAAGCCCGCCCGTGTGTACGCCCGGCTTGCTATCCGTCTGCGTAGTGTCCATTCTAAACATTATCCTGGCCGCAAAAATGAAGTTATCGACTTCCAATTGGCTAGAAATATTGGAAGTTCTTAGACACTAGGCTCGTATTGAAAATAGGCCAAATCAAACAACACGTCCACAGTACCACGCAAACTGAGAACACTGGTGTTTTTTAAAAGGAATAAAATAATTAGTTTTTTGCTCATTACTTATAACCTATATACACCATAGCGATGGTGTAGCATCTGTAAAAAAATGAAAAAAATTTAACGCGCCCGCCCAGTATCATGATGTTTGATTATTTCTTATGGCGTGCAGAAGTAAGCTTCAAGCGCCCCACAGAATATATAAGTTCTTGGCCAGTTTAAAATTTCCAATTCACTTAAGCACATCAAATTCATCTAAGCATATCCACACTTCTGAAAGAACACTTCTACAACGCCCACAGGTCTGTCTAACAAAAACATCTTTGTTTTCCGTGTTTGTGCTTGTTGCCCACGAAGTACAACATGTACACCTTACAAATTTCCACTTTTATTGTAAAAATAAACAAAATCAACTACACTCACCCCATATTATAGAGTATAAAAATTTAGTTCTCCTCCCTTTTATCAGGATCACGGTGAGGAATATAAAAGACTCGGTGACGACCGAATATAAATTTTTATTTAATTTTAATTTATTTATTTCGTATACAGTTGTTTAGTGGAAATGTTTTACAATTTGCGAGTGCTTTCACATTTAAATTATACTTATGTAATTAAACTGCTAAGCGTGTTACAACGCTTGAAAAGAAAAAAAACTTTTTATAAATAAAAGACGATTGCCAATATGTACTTATAGACAATTCAAAGTAGCTAATCTTTGCTTAAGGAGACTAACGCCTGTGTTAACAGTTCCAAGATTTAGTAGAAGATTGATTGATCTAGCAACAATCGCAGCGTACAACGTATGACTTATCATCAACCGTTTGATTTGCAGTTTCATGGTACAATTTTGGAAAATACTAACAGGTCGTATATTATCCAAGGCAAATGAGTTCCTGTGTTTCTGTATTGATGTAATTTTGGCTATTTTCCGATCCTGGCAAAACTGTGAGGTAGTAAGAATAGTATGGCAGATATGTTGTAGATGATAGGAGATAAATGGCAATATAAGTTCAATTAGCTTAATTGAGATTCCATTGACTCCATTTCATTAATATATGCAAAGAGAAAGGACACGTCCGTCAGAAAACTGAGAGACACCAGAATCACTATGTGGGGTTTGAAGCTTGTTTTGAGCGAGCCTGAGAACGTAATCACTAAAGTGTTAAGGCAGGTAACATACCTTTGATAGAATTTAGTGATAGAAGTAAGAATAAAGTGCAGAAAATTATGTCCAGTTTACGTAAACAAAAAGAGGGTAAATGCTTTGACTATATGCAATATGAAAAGAGGTGTTGTCACTTATAGATACATTACTGAAATAGCTAACATTGGCTATAGATCCAAAGTTATTATTAAGGAATATAAAAATGTGATATAAGATTTAAGCGTTGTAACATTTTATAAGCAACGTTAGATAGATAAATTTAATGCACTCACAGAGCTAAAGACATAAAATTGCACCCTACAAATCAAATAAGTAAGTAAGATATAGAAACGTTAATAAATAAACAACAAATAATTTAAATATTTTATTTTTAAATTCCAAGGAAATTTATATCAAATGAGAGAAAAAGCAAAATGAAATTCCAAATAAGCGAAGCTAGCGTAAAAAGTGAAAGTAAAAAAGCAAAAAAAAGCTTGAGTGTTGTAAATATTAAAACAAATACTGACATGTAATGCAAAATTTTTTGAGAGAAGAAAGAGAAAACACGGCAAAAAACGAAAAAAATATGTGGACTCATAAAGCTGTGAGATAAGTTGAAATAGCAAGTTAAGAGTTATCACATTCTTTCATGAAGCAGTAATATTCATACTGCACTGGAGAATCATTGTTTTTGAAAAGGGTTACCTTCGGCAATTCACAGTTTGTCATCTTAAATATCGAGATTTTTTACTTTTGAAAAATTTTCGATAGATATAGTGCATACTCATGGACATCGATATGTGTTGTCCATTAAGGTAGATACTGGATAAGATAGAACCACTAATAACGTCACATAATTTTAAAGTGAGTGACGTGAAATAATTTCTATCAAGCCATCATTAAAATTGTACTGCGTTGACATCCTTCGCCGATATATTGACGTTAAGAGCAGCACTGATTTTGATGACGACATTAACCAGTGAAGCAGGCAAACCTGAAATAACAAGGTCAATGGTGAAAGCGTTTTGTGACGAGATTGTTAGCTACTTCTAACGACAAAGAATTCTTAAATGAGCCTAGGGCATTATTAGAGACGGTGTTCTGTATATGTGACATGCAGGCGTTGAATTTTTCTTATAGCGTTTTAAGTTGTGCGTTATCAGTCTCACGCAGGGCTTTAAACATAGCATCAAAATTATCATTGATTTGGTTGATAACACATTGTAGATAGTCAGCCAGCAGCACCTTCTCTGGGCACTCCACACAATTATTATATATGAAATTGAAGGCTGGATTTTTCTGAATTACATGGTGTTGATCAGTGGTAATTTTGCATATTCAATACGTAAAATATTTTTACATTTTACATAGCTGGTTGGTGGCTATGATTTTTTCAGATCCTTTTTACAAAAATAGCATACCACAGCTAACTGCCTTACCGTCTTATACACAACATACAAAATTTAGCTAGTAGACTAGATTCATAGTAGTAAATTAAATGTCAAGTTACGGCGCTAAATGGTGTCAATATATTACGTTACTTTTTACAGTATTTTAATTGGCATTTTAGCAGACAAACCAAATATCAAATATTGCATACAAAATTTTACTAACAGAGCGCCCTATTATCATATATCACAAAACGAGTTCAATACAGATTAATGGTAGCAAATAGATTTTGTTGGAAAAAAAGCAGCAGAAGATGAAATTATTTCAACAACTTCACATTAAACATCAATTTCCTGCAAGCACTAACTTGTGAACTAACAGTATCTTAATTAGCATTCTAGCAGATAAGAAGAAAAAAGACACATGTACCCTGTAAGGTTTTTAAAGCGAAAAATCTATTATTAATTTTCATTTCGGAAAATTTTTTTTACATATGTGTAAACTTAAAAAAATTCAAGATGATAATTGACGCAAAAAACAAAAGCTTCAAAACTTCATAGCTTAGGATTACAAAATATCATTGCCACCTTGCAGTGGTGAAGACTCCGTTTTCACAATTCATCCGGGACAGGAGTGTTTTTCAAAGAACATCATATTAGGGTACCCACCATCTTGGTGGGTATTTGCGGCCCATCTACCAGATGTTTGCGTTGGGCGTTCACAACCACGGCGCTGCCAATACAGATCGCTGAAGCTGATTCGGCCATTATACTGTCAAAGTTAGTAGAAACCTGGTCTGCGATTGTCCTTAATAGCAAAGGTACGGTCCTGCAGGCCATCTTATGATGTGCTCTATTTGCTCTATTTTTTGCAATGTAGCTGCCATCACAATTATCATGCGAAGTGCGAACTGGGTCTATGTAAGTGAGCCTTAGTCAGCGGTTTTCGTTGATGCAGGATGAATATGAATAGATGAATATGTGCAGCATATGAACTGAGTTCTGCTGCTTGTTGCTATCATCCCACTGACCCTGAAACTGTTTGCGAACATTTTCTCATCTTTACGGCTTAGCAATATGCCCGGGTTCTCGGGGCCTTCGCAACTAAATAAGAGGTGAAATGCTATCCGAATAGTGTACAACTAGAGAAGTTCCGATATGTAATGAATTATGTAAAGGATTCACTTTTGATGGTCCAGTTCGAGCTAGTGAGATTGATGTCACTGTTGCTAATGAGGTAGCTATGAGATTGTGCGAATTTTCATGGGAAGTGAAAGGCTACTGGGAGAATAATCATCACCATTTTACCAAGGTGGTGGCTATTTATATCGCTGATCTTACCGTCAAACGTTGACGTAACCAGTATGACCGCTGTGGTCACATATAAAGGCTGAGAGGTTTTGGAAATAAGTGGTACTTGCACAGGAAAAACTGTTCTAACCACTTGTCAACAGTATCTTGAACCGTTAATGGGTACATTTTTCTCTCGATAGGATGGAAGGAAATCGTTCATCTAATCGCGGCGTCAGTCTTTTCCCAGTTGTTTGAAAAGTACTGTAAACAATGATAGTAGTAAGGTTTCAAGCAATTCCTAGTTTAAGTCTATCGAGTTTATCATTTTTCGTAAGAGACTTTTTCCCGACGATTTTTCGCCACTCAATGACATTGCTATTAATTATTATTTATGAATTCCTACCAAGTTTCTAGATTAGGAATGGACCCAATGTAGCTGTATAAGCTAGGTACGTCACTATTGTACGCCAAGTAAAATATGTGACAGCTTAAGCGAGAGTCCTACAAGATTTTTGTTTGCCTCAGATTAGATTAGTAACTACCGACCAAAGACTATTAGGTTTAATTAAATAAATATGCTTACGTATTGTTGCTGTTATGTTATTCTTCATTTTTACATTTGCAACGAGTGTTCTTTGGTGGGGTATGCTCAGGGCTCCCCAGGACTCCTTCCAAGAAATTTATATAAAAAAAACTTTAACCTCCGGATCTTTTTGTTCTTATTATTTGGATTTATTATTTACGAGGAATTAGATAAGCGATTTTTAAGGGGAGTGGGAGAAAAGCCAGCGAGGTGATTCGCGACCCGACTCTTGTTTAACGCTTTCAATGTTATTTTCGTTCCGAGATATTATTTTCCACGTTTTAACCGTATCGCGAGATTCTGCAAAAAAGAATACGCCGCGGGTGTTATAGCAGCCAACCTTGGCCTAGGACCACTCGTCCGTCCCTAATCGCGTCATGTCTCTGAAGAGAGTGTCTATTCAGGGATGACGCCTAAGTTAAGCCAGCCATCCCTTATCCGTAAAGTCAAAAAAAAAAAAAATATCCCTATTGGTAACGTCAACTAGTTATGTCTTCTGTAATCACTTACCTCTGGCTGCTATAACACAACTGAAAGGATGAGCGTGTTGCGATGCGCTCTTTTATAGTCGCGATCACCATCACGAGACGTATATGTATAGACATAAAAAGAGACGAAACTTATCTTCTTAACAAACCTCCCATGTAAATAAGGCTTGATGGTAATACATGCTGAAGGCACCAAGGATTGACGAAACTCAAACGTGCAGGCATCATTCCCCGTTATGTCCCTGTCATCGCTAATATTAATAACACAACAAATCTTCTATACTTCAGTAGAAAGTTTAATTGGATCCGCGAATAACCACTCCCACACAAGAAGAAAGACATGTCGTTTAGAAGTACCAACAGATCTTTTCTTTTTACCCCGCCTTTTAATATGAATTTTATCTGTCTTATCAACGCAAATTTCATCATCAATGTTGGCATATTTTGGACAACAATTCTTGCGCAGGTCTTTCAGCTTATTTTTATTATAAATTCCATTTTATTTTGAACATAAATTTTGAAGTAGTTTTGAGGAGTTTCTTTTACAACACTTCTTGAGTAAGTTTTTAACTTCATTTTCAGCATTAATTTTAGCACCAGTTTCGAGTAATTTTAAGTTATCTCTCGATATTCAAAAAAATTCAAAAAAAGAGAATTAAAATAAGTTCTAATAAGTGGCCGAGTGGGCAAGAGTCTCGACTAGCAATTCAATGGTCGTGGGTTCAAACCTCAAGTACGGTAGAGTTTTTAATAATAATACTAATAATAATAATAATACTAATAAAAATAAAGCCGAAAGCCTTAGATGCTAGTGCTTCTAAGACTAAGTCATAGAATTTATTCTCTGGCTAAATTTATATAATAATAATAATAATAATAATAATAATAATAATAATAATAATAATAATAATAATAATACTAGCCCATAAGAAAACTTTAATGTATACTAACTACAAATTTTGAAGTAGACTTTAATATAATTTTAATCTATATTAAGGCATATATTCTTAATCAGTTCTGGTGTACATTTTAAAAAAGTTTTTGTTGGATATAAAACAACTTTAATTTGTGTTTTTAAACATTGTCTTTGCCTAAGGTTTATTACAGCACACCTGGAGATGTCCCTTATATGTACGGCCCCAATGGTGACCAGGGAAGGTTATATACTATAACGGGATATCAAAAGATAATGTATAGGCTTATGTCGTTATTGTTTCCGGAGTTTCACTAATAAGTTTACAAGATTATAGCCCTTCGGCATGTAGGGAGTTTGCAAGAGCCGATTTGCGTTGTTATGAAAGGAGGGGGCAAATCAACGTTTTGAGTGGTCTACTTCATTTCGTGTATCTTGCTGATTAGCAACGCCAATCTCATATTGACCGAAAGTAGGATCCAAAGTGAGTCGTGATTCGATTTTCGAGTTGAGTGGCTTTCCGTTTTCCTAGGAGCTCCTTCTCTTGCCGGCTACCCGCGTCGGTGATAAGAAGTATAGCAAAGAATCGCCCGTTATAAATAATAACATACACAAGGATAATCTGCTGATTGATCTATAAAACTAAACCCATATCTCAAAAGTCTATAAAATTACACTCATCGTTCAAAATATAATTAGAACCCGTTTGGAAACACCATCTCGCGCTACGTCACCATAGCAATATACAATACTGAAGTCATCAATATCAAAAAAGAAAATCTTACAAAGTGAAAAAATAAAAGCAGCATGAACAAAGGAATAATACAAAAGTGCTTATAAAGTGCATTACAAAAACAATGGCTTTATACCTCTTACCGTACAGACGAGAAGTTGGGCAGGTTGGCGACTAGACAAACGAACAGACGAAATTGCTTAAATAGATTCAGATTTCGTCACTGATCAACCTTGCGGAGTCTCTGAAGCTTCGTTCTGGGCGTGGCAAACGTTTTGATGAAATGAATATACCCCTTATCCTTCGGTGATGGGTGTAACAGCCGCTAAGTTTACATATAAAAACAGAAAACACGCATAGATAAAAAGATACATACATGCAATGAAAAATGTGTATGCCGTCGATGTAAGTGACTAGCTTATGTAAAAGAGAATAAGACAGTAAGGACAGTGTGAGTGAGATGGTCTTCTATTTAATGTGATGAAAAATAAAGCAAATTTTTATAATCTAACAATTGTTTAAAGTGGAATATACTAATAAAACGTAATATAAAAAAAATTTTTCTACGAAAAATTACATTTGCATATTTACGTATACAAATTTGTAAAAAAGAAAATGAAAAGGTAATACTTGTTTGTGGAATACAGTGTATAATAAATATAAAAGAGTGTGGAAAGAACAATTTGCAACCATTGACTTTATGCCAACGTTGTTTTCCTATTCACGAAAGCTCAGTGAAAACAATGTAAATACCTTCTATAGTTTTTATTCGTGTGTGTTGGATATATTAATTTAATATTTTTTCAGGCACATCAGGCAATCATGTCTTACTAGATTGTTATCTATATAAATAAACGATGACTATATATCATTTTAGG
>JMRR01017827.1:0-65596 GCA_000688735.1 Glossina austeni
TTTTAATTAAATAGTTTTTCAAAAAATTTTTTCCGCACAGAAATAAAAAAATACGTCTTATTTCGAGCAGAGTTGCCGTTTTTTTTTGTCACTTTTTATTACAGACAATAAAATCTATATTGAAACTTAAAATAAAAGGAAAAATAATTTATACGCAACAACGTTTGTTTTAGAAGAAGACCAAAACATATGGATCTTTGCGTTGCCATATTGTTTGCATACAGTTGCAATACTGTCTAATTGTAAAGAAATTTATAAAAATTTGCATTTTGTTTTCTGCTAAAATGTTAGTTAATATAATGAATAGAGGAACCAAAATTATTTAAAAATTTAAACTCGTCACGGAGATTGATACTTGATGTGACGCTTCGTACAAAATATTAACTTCTGATATTTTTCAAGTACTCTATTTGCTTTTATTAATCTGTTTATTATATAGAACCTGCGTACATGGCGCATTACTCAATATGGCGTCTGCAATAACTGGTGCTCATTGCAATAGTTGCAAAGAAGCAATCTAAATATCGCAGCCATCAATTAACTATGTACAATGTAAAAATACTTTCCATATTGTAAGTGCAAGGATCACTCTTTAATACAAAGAATTCACCTGCAATAACTGGATCGCTATACCGTCGAAAGGAAGTAATACCATCGAATTAACTAAAATGCTAATTGGAAATAAATCGCAATACTGTTGATGGACAGTTCAAAATGCTAAAAAAAAAACCTGCAAAAAAACATTTCTGATGCGCCAGCCCCAACGGACGGAACCGATGACATTATAGTTAAAATAGGAACTATGCTTACCACTCATATGTCGCCGAATAATATTAAGTCATGTATGCAATCAAAAAGACGAATCGCGTAGGTATAAAATTCAACGCTATATTAAAAGATCCTATCACGAAAAATTAGAGTTCATCACACTACTTGAGGTTATGTGATGTAATTGGTGGTTGAGTTCTATCAAGAATCTACCTAAATGAAGTTCATACAACAATATCTATGAAGATGCATCAGGGTTGCCGTAAAAAGTTAAAAGACAAAAAATTAAAGACATTAAAGAAAAAGGTAAAGCGGCACTTTACCGAAAGAAACTCTCCTCAAAATGGATAATTCTCAGAGCAGGTTACCTTCCTAGAGGAGATAATGATGCATTCGAAAAAAAGCGTATGGATTCGTTTACGCTCTATAACTATCCTTCTTCTTCTTAGCTCTTATCTTCTTATTTCCACCCTCTCTGGGACCATGCTTGATTTGCAGGCAACATTCCTTACCAAACTACTTCAATACCCAAGGTTAATCTTCAGCTCCTGTCGATTACTTTCTGATAAAGGGAAATATAGTAATAATTTTAGTCAAGCAATTCTTCCTAACATATCCTATCAAACCTTAAATTTTCTTCGCCTGTCTATTATGGCAGATTACATTGAACGTGTTACTTTTTTTACTAATTACAGCACAGCGGATGTAAATGCTATTACTGGTCATTTGCATGAAGATGTTCTTTCCTGCTTGCATTTGACGAAACGCATAAAAAACCCACTGAACTTCCTAAAAAAATTATTTCACGATCCTCTGCACTTTATCACGTTGCCACAAGTACGATTCGTAGCTTAACTCACTGGCGATTATGGATTTACGTTTGCTTAGAACCATAGCATATCGACACTATATTGAGCATGAAAATAACGATATTTGGGAGATATGTTGTAGTCTATACAACCGGACTAAACTTTTTAGGCATTCAAAAGAAGAAGAAGTAAATTCTATTCCAACATCGTTCGTAAAGCGAATTCAAAATACATGTGAGAAAATTTGCAGTGTAAGGACGCTAAGGCATCTATAATAAATATTTAATGCAAAGCCAAATTCAAACCCTACACCTCGATTTTAGAATATCCTGATTATCCGACTGGCCCGGGTTCTTTCCTTTTTTCGAACATTAATAAAATGGATATCTCTAAGGATCTTAATATAGCTAAATTCATTGCTACAGGGATCGATAGAATTTCTATTAAGTTAATTAAGCTAACATTTCCATTTATCTGCTATCATTTATTACATTACGCTAATACAACATTTACCCTTGCTCAATTCCCTCAAGATAGCAAAATAGTGAACATTAGACCAATACCGAAATACAAATATTTATTTGCCTTAGACAACTTACTATTCTGCCTTCATGGCTTTGAATTGTAGATTGTAAATTAAGTTATTTTTTTACTGCCAGGATGTTATTCACGACCGCCAATTTGGAGTTTGAGCTCGTTGTAATACATCTAATCTTTTGATTTCTCTTACGGAACTAATGAGAGAAAATTTTAGTCCAGATAAGATCTCTGTCCTTGTCTCTCCGAACCTCACGGACGGTTGCGGCAGAGTCGCCCGTGCACTGCTCACCAGTAAACTTTATCACAATTTTGATTTCTCTAGAAGTTCATGTAATCTTCTGCAGTCTTACCTGCTCAACCTCAAGCAGTGTGTTTCCATTAATAATTTTTCCTCCAAAATAGTCGAAATGAATTCAAGAGTTTTTGAAGGTTCAGGTTACAGTATTATCCTAAGCTTATTTTGCGTACGAAAACCATATTTTCGCCCTTTGAAGCGTTCATCAGTGAAATGGTTGGACTGGTTTTTAAAAACTAAAATAAATGACTGTCTACCTAGAATGAAAAATTGGATGCTTTCTATGCACAATCATGAACATCGGTCTTAATATTAAAATATGTTATATATGTACATATTGAATTCATGAAGTCTATATGATGTAGTACTATTCAATAACAATTTAAAGGGTTTATAACATTAACACAAAAATTCATACGGCTTTACGAATACTCTCCAATCTAAACGTCTATTAGTCAACATAGAAAGTAAACTCGCCCAATCGCTTCTGATTTCACATATAAATTGATCCATTGAAGTGGTCACCAAATGTCATTGAATGGTCACCAATTTAACGATACTATCCGTCTCAAAGATCATATTTGAACAATTACAAAATTCTCTTTTAAAGATTATGTTATGCCACATACAAAACAGTGATGAAATGGAGCACACCAAAGCAAATGAACCTAACATGGTTGGTATGACTCGACCAAACGTTGCGTCCGGTCGCACCAACTTGTTTTAGTTGTTTCTTCCAGCACTTGAAATGGAAGAAACTGCAAACAAAAATGATCATTGTTGATTTAAGAAATGACAAAGTTTTATTGTAGAAACGTATAACATAAATTACAATTATTATAAAGTAACTCAGAATTATTTCACTACATACTACGATATATAAAATACATAAAATGAGGCACTTGCATTTTTGCATTTGTTTATTCCAGAAATACGTACAGCTTGAAGTGTGTCACAAAAAATGCAACATAGCCAAATTAATATAAACAATGAAGACGCACTTCAAGGTCTGGATTATGGAATCAGCAGTGGTCAGTTATGCAGAAACAGACAAACATGACTGTGTAAATGTAAGTGCATGAGCAAATCGTAGCTCAGTTAATAAGTGCATATACAAACAAATTTGAACGTGCAAATGCAAAGATACATACTTAAGATTAAACAGATTACCTTAGATTTCTCAATTGTCTATTTAAATCTTTATAGGTGATTTCAATTTAGCACATATAGCATGAATCCCCAAGTTTTTATCCTCCTTATAATGATCTCAATCTATGAAAAGCCATCCGTTGTTGATGCAATATCCCGCTAAATCTTAGACCTGTTGGCAGTGGCTTTAGCCTCTGCAAGCAAAGGTTAATTACCTTGAATTATCTGTAAGTGCATATTAACTTTTTTCATAAACGTTGTGACAGATGTATGAATTTATTTACTGGATTATAATTTACTTGTGAAATGTATTCGCTATTTGTAAAATACTTAAATTGTGTAATTGTTTTCGGATTTGGCTTCTATAAACATTATAGTTACAAAATAAATCAGTTGAAAATGAAAATGGACCAAACTATTTCCTAATGTAAACAAATATTGGTTCTAAATTAAAACAAGGAATGTTGTATTGTAGGGAAAGCGCTTAATCAGAACTTCATCTAATATGAATATACAAGTTTAGCTCAGTTTACTTTGTCGAAGGTATCAAATCATCAAATACGTCAAATTTCTGCTATGCATAGGAATACGTAACCGTCTTAGCCACACCTATCAGAGTTTCTACATCTTTTAAAACTACGTTTAAGACTTCAAAGCCTTGTTTAAGTTAATACATCAACTAAGTCTGAATGTAGTACAGTTGGTTATATTGAAACCCTCGTCAACGAATCTAATAAACAATTTCATTTATTTTAAATTTAAAACAAAGAATTACTCTAACTTTCCATTTTTTTTCTGTTAATTTTACTAGGTGTGCAACACAATTTTCCGCCTTATCTCATTAACAAAAATTGCATAAAAGATTTTATCGACAATTCTCTCTTCTTTAGCAGAGGATTTTTACAAACGTTATAAGCGGTTTATTCCTGGATTATAATTCAATTGAGAAAATGCTTGCTTTTTAAAATACTTAAACTATGTAACTATTTAGGGATTTGACTTTGATAAGTTTTGTAGTTACAAAATATATAAACTGAAATTGAAAAATGGAAGAAATACATTATAGTATAAACGCATGTCCCCAACACATTCCATAACTTTAAACACATTTTCTTCCGAGACATGGTTTATCTGAACGGCCCTCACAACATCATAGCTATTACAATTTTATTTTTTTCCTTCGAGGGGACTTCCGATAAGCTAAACGTTTTCTATTAATAAGGGACAGTTTTTGTTTTATAAACAAAACAATTCCTTAAACCATTCATAACACAATTTTAATTTTTTTCTCTCGAGGGTACTTTCAATAATCATTTTTATTAATAAGAACGGTTTTTTTTTTATCAAAAATTACTTTTTCTTATTCAATGCGTTTAAAACCAATTACGTATTCCACTAATTATGGCCATAAACCCTAATTATTTGCTATTGTTTCGTAGATTCAATTTTGCATCAGACACATGAAATACTTTGCGGGAATGGCCGCGGTGTTGTCATATTTTAATATTTTTCAACAATAATTTATGCTTAGTAATCCTTACCATTCCGCTACATATTTTTCCTTCCATTCCAAAAATTCTCAGAATAAACGAGAAAATGTGCAAGCAAAATTTAATATTTTCTGATAAACAAATTTACCTCCTGAAATCGTGAGCAAATTAAAAGAAAACTTTCAAAATTATAAATCACTCTTAATAGTTGTTGAACTACATGTTTTGAGCAGTTTGTAATATGCTCTGAGTTTTGCAATAGAGTTTTGCTGTTCATTTTTTGGATCCGATATTGAGTTTTTATTATATATTGACACAATGATGCGTTATTGCCTTTTTTACGATAGGACTTCCATTTCGCCGATTTTTTATGAGACTTTGAAAACATTGGCAAATTATGTTTTTTTGTGTTTACAAACAAATAAAAAAAAAACGTGGAAGAAGAAACAAAAATAATCTTTTTAAATTTCGAAGTTATTTATCAAATTTATTTTTATTTTTTTTTAATTTAAGTTTTCTTTGTATTATTCAATTTAAAATTGTGGTTTCTACTCGATATTACTTTACAACGCAAGAAAAAACAAATGAAAATCATTTTCAATTTGGTATATGGTCTTATGTTATCCCTAAACACTTAAAATGCTGTACGCAATGCTTGGATTATGCGTTATGCATGGCTCACTTAATGTCAAAATAAAGTTAATCATGTTTATTCGAATGTAGTTGAACACAAACTTTGTGTTGTGTTGTGCGTTAACGCGACTGTTTGACGAACTTTTGAAATTTGTGCGTGTGATGTTTTTGCCACGAACAACAAAACACACACATTGATTTGTTTACAAAAATAAAACGAAATCATATGGTTTTATATGTTGTGAAAAACAACGTGAAGCAAGAAAAAATTACATAAAATTATAAGTTAAACTAGACTAACTAAATTGAAGAAGAAAAAAAAAATACTAGTTTCAGTACTGCATATTGTTATCGCATGATAAATGAATACTATATTTTCTTGCTGTATCATAAATGAATTCTATACTTTATTTTTGCTTTATATCAGTAAAAGTGCATATATATTAGTAATTTTTTATTTAAATAAACCTCACCATTAAATTAGGTTTCGGTTTAAATAATTTTTCAAGATATCGCAAGGGTGAAAAGCACTTCTGCGGTTTTTCCCGATTATCTTTTTGCATTGCGATTCATTGTGCATTTTCACAAAATTACGTAAAACAACAATGACCTATACCACTGCTTCAGCGTTCTTGGAATTCATCTGGAAAGGGTCTTAACGGCAATATTCGACGAGACGCCAATGCACCGAACGTATTTTCTATTGTCCTTCTTCCCCGGAATAATCTGTTATTGAAAGTTTCTTTGTCTTATGCTGATAGAATCCTAGGGTAAGGCCTCATTAGGTTGCACCGTAGAGGAAATGTTGCGTCGCCCTAAGAAAAAAAAATACAACAACTCGATATTAATGCTAGTGATGCGTCACTTTGGGACCCATACGCTTGAATGTCAATTGCAGTAAAAGTGCAATTCGCATCTCATACTGTCGGCAGAACTATTGAGTGAGTGCCTGAAAGAAAGAATATATTATAAAATGTTTGTCATGTTTCAGTGTAACAACAAGCAACGTTTGTAGTTGTAATATTGCGAACTAGAATTAGGAGGATGCACAATATTAATTTGTTGCCTATCTATAGCGTCTACGCGGTGTGGAAGATTCCAAATAGCTTCGAAATGATCCGCGATGCGCTCACACTCTGACTTGTTTGGCAAAGGCATATAAAACAGAGCCAAGACATCCCATAAGATGCTATAAGTGTCTGACACTCTTCCCGTGAGCCTAGTATCTGCAAACAACGCAAGCTATATGTTTTTTTGAATTGCAGATAAAACAAATGAATACAGCTGTTTCAAGAACAATCTGCACTTAGTAGATTTAAATACCCGAAGATTTCCTTAACATCTTCTCCGTTAAATTTAGAAGAAGATCAAATATTTCACGATTTATGCGAGCATTTCCTTTAAATTTCTTGACATCAAAATAATATATATGGTCGAAGGCGGTCAAATATAGACATTTCAGTTTTTGTATAAGGATCTTACCTAGCGTCGCTTTTCGCATTTACGGCAACAACGATAACGTTCTTACATGCTTCTTGTTATTATAATGCAAATAATTAAATTTTCGCTATCCATTTCCTCTTATCGCTAAACTTTTTTCCTTTTTTTTCCAAATTTTCACTCATGGAAATTATATATGAAAGAAACTTTTCTATTAATATTGTACATCTTTTTAAACGCTGATGTAAACAAATGCTACCCATACGATTTTGCTTTAGCAACGCACGCAAGTTGTATGTTCAATTACTTTGCGTTATGCGTTGTACGTTACTGAGGCCAACGAAAAACGCAAGAGTTTGTGTTACACTTTAGTCATTTTGGTTCTCACAAATTGAAAAAGTAAGTAATTGACGCCATAAAATCCCCGCTTGCTTGCCTTACCATATCATTGTTTAAAAAAAGGAAACAAGGCTATAGTATGTAAACAACTAACATATGGTTTCAGGAGCAAAATGTAAGAAGCCAACACAAAATTTACGATAGCAAAATTAACATGAAAACTAATAATCATTTTGAAGTTGATTAATGAAGAAAAGAAATAAAAAATCTTATGACATATTGGGAATTCTTTTGCTATTGCTAATTGTTCCATTATTTTGTTCTATTATTTCAAATTAAATTTTTTTTTTTTTTTTTTTTGTAGAAAGAAATGGATTAGGCCTGTATTTTTCACTTTAGACCCATAATCCAGTAACGCAATTTAAGTTTTTAATTTCAAAGTTTTAAGAATTATTGGTGATGTCGAACTACTTGATGACAGACAGAAGAAGAGAAGTTGAGCTATTTTGCGGAATGCGCGGATTCATTGTGTTTTCTTAGATTGCTCTGCGTATATTCAACATTTATTCCCAAACCTCAAAACAACACGCGGATTGTGTCAGCCCCATTTCAGCTGTGTCGTTGTCATCGCAAATTTATTTCGAGGTTTCCGTGTAAAAAGATTAAATTGTCTCAATACTATTTTCCTCTTTTTTAAAAAAAAGGGAAGATGTTTACTTAAACAAGGTATTTTTCCAGATTGATAATAATGTTACACTTCTGCTTTGGCAATAATGGATATGTAGTGAAGAGACGATTCATAAGTACTAACGGTTGATAAGTTGCAATAAAAATGGGTTATTGGAATTTTTTTTTTGAAGAAAATATAATAGACCAATAATACTCGAAAAAGTTAGTAAGCACGTAGAAGAATTACAGGAAACTTATATAAACAATATATGGGATATATTTGAATAAAAAAATAAAAGAAAATAATCATTTGCTATATGATATAGAACTACCGCTATTGCACAACGTAGGGAATTTTAAAAATATTGATTTCTGTGTGGTCAAACGAAACCTCTTTGTTCGCGGCCAAGAAAAAAAAAAACTTTTGTAATTAAATTGCCTTGTCGAATGTACCTTAACTGCTATTCTAGAATGTTATTTAACAAACATCGTAAAAAGTTCGAAGGAAAAGAGTGAAACTTATAGGAATTGCCTCGCCGCTTGACCTTAAAGATTGTGTCCCTTAAAAACATTTTTAAAATTTTGGAACGTGATGTGGATATGTCTTTTCATTACAACATTTTTTATTAGCGTTTCTATGAACATGCAATCCTAGGATGATAAAGCTGCCCTTTGCGCCCAATATATCTCCTCATACTCTTTCCGGCAAGCTTTTATGATTAAAAATGCTTTCGTTGTTGAGACTTTCGAAAAGCAAAGAAACTGACGATGCATATGTTGCGAAAGGATATACAAAACGGCAAGGAAATTCAATTCCGAATTCATAATCACCATAAAAACCTTTATTGTAGGCTTTTTTATTTTGGCAGAGGCATCGAAAACTTTCGAATCGTTCTTAATGAAATTCATTTAAATAAACAGTTTCCAAATACACCTGTCAATGTTTTAGAGGAGTCAGCAGCTTACCCATTAAGCTTTAGCTTCGCACCAGCTATTCATTTGTTACAGGAAGTCTTTTTGGAGCGCTTATATAAAAACACGACATATTAATAGAAAAATTTCTTTTAGGTTTTAATGTTTTCCACATATTCTAAAATGTTCAAAGCATCTACGACGTAACTAAAAAGAAATTCTTTTTTTTTGAAAAATTTACCGTAATTTAATATCAAAATTTTAAGCTTATTTTTATTAATATTTTTCAATATATAAATGTAAGCTTATCGGGCTATGTAAAAAGGTGAGAATTCGGGCCTATTTGGCTTCAAAATTGAAATAAGTATAAAAAATTTGTATTCCCCTGAAATGATAATAATCCGAAAAATTCGGGAATTTTATGAAACCATATATAATATATTTGAGAAAAGAATTAATAATGGTCGCAAATTGGTGAATAACATTTGACTCTTCATTGGTGGCAGCAATTTTTTTAAGCAAATTGGATGAATGATAGTTTAAATTGAACATCTCATCGAGTACGTTACGTTTTAAATGTTGAGAACGTAAGTAGCTATTGTGTTTTCAAATTGTAACTCTTTAAACCTTTCCATGGAAAATTTTTTCTTTTTAATTCGTGTATGTATGATTTCCTTTCTACCACACTTGTAGTAGTACTAACTAAATTAAACTAAAAATTTAATATCTTTGATGCACAAATAAGCGAATTTAGCCGGCAAGCTTGTTGACAAATTTCTTTTTATAATTGCATTGTTTTTAACCTATTTCAGTTTCTGGTACTGCCATTTCACCCCAAGAAATTTAGCAAGTAATAATTTTTTTATTGCGATTGATTTTTTTAAGAAATTTACAATGCAAATGAACGGAAAGTCAACTTTATCTCTTGTATTGATAGCAGATATGCCAATTCACTTCACAGGAAGATTTTGATAATGCTTTTTAAACTAATAAGTGAACAATATTCCTGAATGGGTTTTTAACTATTACCTAGTCTGCGAGTTATCCATATAAACAAGGCAGTTGTACTTTAGTTACATACGGTCTTTTTTGATGTTTTCGTGGTTATGATGAAATCTGTGGGAAATACACAAATAATAATTCGTTAAGTCAAAAAATTTAAATTAGTTTACCAATTTAACACATCGGCAAATAATTTCCGGCGTCAAGTAAGACAATATACATTTTTTTATACTAAATTCCACGTGATTCATCAACATGCTTTCCTTCAAGAATGATACAGTCAGTCCGACGATTTTCAACTTTCAAGCACATGAAAGTGCCCTTCACTTTCCACAATGACCTCCCCATTTGATATAATTTTTATACCCGTCCCCAAAGGATGATGGGTATATTCATTTTGTCGAAACGTTTGCAACGCCCAGAAGAAAGCATCAGAGGCTCCACAAAGCATATATATACTTGATTAACGTGAAATTCTAAATCGATTGAAGTATGTCCGTCTGTCCATCTGTGTAATGTATGTAGTCAACATTCTCCTGGCCGCAAAAATTAAGGTATTGACTTCAAATTTCGCAGAAACATTAGAAGTTCTTACACGCAGGTTGGCATTGAAAATATGCCAAATCGGTCGAAGACACGCCTACAGCGTCACGTAAACTGAGAACATCTCTGTTTTTCAAAGGAAATGAAAATTTTTTTACTCATTACTCTTAAACTATAGCAAATAAATGTGCAAAAATTTGAACGCATGTTCTATGGGCGATGCTGTAGCATTTGTGCCCAAAAGTGGAAAAAATTGAGCACGCCTCTTCAATATTGTAGCGTATCAAAATTGAATTATTTTTTCAATACCTTTATAGCACGCAGAAGCAAGCTGCAAAACCTATATAAAGTATATAAATTCTTGGCCAGTTTCAAATTGGGAATCCACCTAAACATGTCCGCATATTTGTCTATCCATCTGTCTGTTTGCGCAACTTTGTAGTATTTGTGGTAGACATTCTTCCGTCAGCGAAAATGAAGATGTCGCCTACAGATTTGCAAAAGTATTTTGAATTCACGTACACCTTTCAAAGGACCCGCCTGCAACGCCCACGTGCCTATACGACAAAATATTTCATGAGCATGAAAATTTTGTTGTTTTACGTCTTTTGTCTTTGTTGGAATAACAATGATGAGTATAAAATATTCGGTCCCGACCGAATTTAATTTTCTTACTTGTTTTTCTTGCAAAATCATTTTTAAAAGTGCACAATCGGCTTGTAACACTGTGTGTCAGTAAACGCAATAGCCATTTAGTCAATGTCCAAATTTTCACGCAAAATAGTCAATACTGCATACTATCTTTCGATATCTTGAGGATGCCAGCTACATCTTGTAACTTCGACAAATTTTTCAGAACTTTTTCATTTTCCTGATGTTAACACCTTTTTAGGCGTCCGCTACGGTAAGCATCATCAGTGTTCTCGTGTCAAATCAGCAAATCACCGACAAATTGTAGCTTTCGACGACGAACAGATATCTGAACGATTTTTAGGTCAATGCTGAATTTGGACGGCATTTTTTTCCATCAACAAACAATGCTGAATCAACTCTCGAAATTCGGGTCTATCTGTTGTTTGAAAACTAACAAAAGTAGTGTCCTTTACCACTATACTTCAAAAATTGTTCGAAAAAGATTTTGACAAGGGCCGTTTTAGTGTAGGCAATTTCTAAAAATATAAAAAAAGTGCAAGAAGAAGAGCAGAAATTTACAAAATATTTTTATACATGTTTTATACATGTAAAAGAATCACGGAAATGGCAGAAGCCTCTCCATTTTATATAGCAGGTGTCTAACGTCTCTTCGGAAAGGAATTCTGACGAACAAAACTCGTTACTTCTTATAGTATCTGTATTATGCTAAACTGCATGGTGGTGTTAGCGGCGTAAATTAAACTGATGTTCTCGTATTATTTCTTCAAATTGTAGGCAATTGTGAAAGAAAAATATTTAAATGCAGTTAAGCAATAAAAAACTTCTGCTCTTTTTGTTTCAGATATATGTGCCATATTCATTTCTTATTGGATTATTTCTTCTACTTTGCTTTCTTAAATATCTAATTGCCTTCGAAAGACTTTCTTCTTTTCAGTTGAAGGATTTTTTCAGTTCAGGATTTTTTAGACACATATGTTCCTTAGTTCAAATATAATTGGTTTTGGTTAAGTTCTGCAGTATTCTCTCAAATTTTTCACGACTTTCTTTTTTATTTATAAGTCGCCTAATTCGTGATATAATTAAACTCCCCCTGTGAATTGCACTCCCCGTTTTTAGGAATAGACAGAAAGAAGTACTCATGGTTTAAAGATGTTGAATATTAAGTAGCATCATATACATATTAACTTTTATTTTCAACGGTAAGAGAAGACCAATGGTCTTTTTTATTCAATTAAACTAATTTTTTCGAAGTTACCGCGCAGTTCTCTTCAGAATTTACAGACCACATATGCTTGATATTTCATTTGAAGGGTTCACGCTGTAGCTTAATTCACTTAATGCTATAAATTTCGGGCTAGAAAAATCTCATTGGGCAGCTAAAAAGTAAAAAACTAGTTTTAAGCAAAAAAAGTTTTTTTTACTGCCAATGTCAAAATTATAAAAATTTTTATTCTGAGTAGGATTGCGGACTTGAAGCAATAATTTTAGTTTATTCACTTTCCTCTACGTCGCCGCACTTCTTTCATTTCTCTCTAGGTAGGCGCGACCTACTATTTATATAATATATTATGTCTTTAAAAGTACTTGCGGACTACGGTTCAAAGAAAGGAGTAATGCATTAGATATGTCTCATTATGTTGACTTAGTTTCTGTAATCTCTTTAGGAGTCACATTATCCATGTTTGTTAGTAGTCGTAAAGTGTTTTGGCAGAGATTTCAAATCCTTTGTCTCAACTTTCATGATTTCGGATACAGCGAAAAAATGTTCCATTGGTCAGAAAACGTGATCGATACCACAAATTTCTTTCAATTCTAATAGCACAGGACGAGTAAGTTGGTGACGGCTACGAAAGCGAAAACTGGGAAGATTATTTTTTAAGGTATTTGGCGCCGTGTAAGAGAAAATCGAATTGAAGAAAATAAAATCAAAAGAAAAGTGGAACGATATGAAAGTGAATTTATATAATGATATTATTTGCAATTTCTTGTTTTGACTGGGTAGGGTATTCGTATACTTTATAAAGTAGCTGTTTGCACTTGTTATTTCCCGTATTTATAATTGCAATTGTACTCTTAAAGTATTCCTTTAGTAAGCACTTATATACCGCCACAATGGGCTATATTAAATTATATTCTCCGGTATTTCGAATGTAATGTAGTGTGACAGCAGTGGTGCTTTATTATATTACTTCATAAAAGCGTTGAACATTTGTAAAAAAGTAAAATATAGACGGGCTACACTTTCTTGCAAGAGACCTTTTTGGCACACACTGGTGAAAATGCTTAAGGGGATTGCTACATTGACAACAATAGGTCAATGCTATGACACGCAGCGTATTTTATCATACAAAACAAGACATGCGAGAGCACCTGAAATAATTTGAAATTATTTTATCCTCAGATGTTCTAGTTGATCTTAGCTATGCTTGAAGAAAGCGCGATTTTGACTAATATCAGATGAATACAAACACTTATATATATCTTAGATTGGTTCAAGCTAACCTTGACAACATGCCGCCATAGCTCAAATTTGTTACCGGTTCTAAAGTACCTATTATACTCAACTGATCTTATACTGCAACATTATTTTCTGCATTCTTTCTTCCAAGGCATAAATCAACAAATGAAGGAAATTTTTCTTTTCTTGCTATTTATTTACATAGTAAATTTATAAACGTAACCGAAATATTAGAAAAAGATGTGCCAAGAAAAGTCTGTAAAATAAAACATTATCCTACCGGCAACTTAAATGTTCATTCAAGACATATAAGCCTTTCCCGTTTTGTTTACTGATTTCTCTACTGCAGCTTTAAAACGACAATTCTAAAAAGGTTAAGCTATGTTTTTATTTTAAAACATTTCGAAAGCTTTAATGGGATGCTGCGATAAATAACTACATTGTTAGGCTGAAAAGTGAAAAAATTTCAGATTCAACCCATTTTCTTTGAAAATAGTGCTGAACTAATTTTGTTATAACATAAAAAGCCATTCATTAACTCATTTTCTAAAAACAACGTTGCTTTCAGATCTGTTTCCTGGAAACGTGTCGCAAACCAACTCCCACGAAAGTACCTCAGATGGCAATTCAGAGCATAATTCTTCCTGTGATGAGGACTCTCAAATGCGGCTGCGATTAAAACGAAAATTGCAACGTAATCGAACGTCATTTTCGAATGAGCAAATTGACAACTTGGAAAAAGGTAACTATAAAAACAAAAGGATGGTTATTTAAACAATTGTAGAACTAGTAATTATAGCTTAGCAGCGCTTTATTGAAGAAAAATTTATATAAATTGTGTAAGCGACTATAACTAATGCCGCAAGCCATTCTACAGCAAACAACATTACATTTGTGTAAAGAGTTGGAAAAGAATATTGTCTTTCGCATGTGTTATACACGCATATCCACCAACAATCATGTTTCTATATTTCATTCACCCGTGTAGGTAACTAGCCAGTAGCACCTTGTGTCTTGGCCATTCCAAATAGTTGCTAGTCCACTTTCGTCTGGGGTACAAGTTCTGAACTGGATAGTTGTAGACTAATTAAGTTTTAAAAACAATTTAAACATTGTTTCTATTGTTGTTGTGGAGTATAAATTGTTGAATCAATTATGATCATTCAGATCAATACAATATCCACATCATTTTTTAATCATTCTCTGCAATGCGCCTACCGTCTTTAAATATATTCTGCCCAATATTAAAAAATTGTTTGAACACCTTCTAAAAGTTCCATTAAAAATTACCATTAAATTTTTGTTTCTAACACATTTAAGTGCAAGCCTGGATTTTGTGCTGGCCGTGAAATGATCTAGCAAAATTAAAAAAAAGCAGCGGGAGACCTTGAATATTTGTTTATTTTTTTTCGGTCTTGAGAAGTGAGAGATGAAGGAGCAAACTGCAAGCCACGATGAAATAAAAACAAAAAAGGTGTGTATTCACATCGAAGTAAAACGCATCTTGTTCGTTTAACTTATAATTCTATGCTTACTTTTCTTTCTACTCTTACTTCTCTAGAAATACTACAGAGTGCGATAAATTTATATATAATAAGATTATAAGAAGTAATAACTTAACGTGTAACCGTGTGAATATATATGACACCACTCTCCCTTTTAAATGATCTTAATACTTAGTAAATTATACTTAGACTACTCATAAATATATCCTGAAGGTTTATATTTAGATTTTTCTGGCACGTCTTAATGTGTATTTTGGTACTTGTGTGGTACTTTGGATAAGAGGTCTATGGGCATGACGCAGACATTAACTATGCCACATTGCACCGTTACGCTAATAGGGAAATGATCAGAGTAATTTAGTCAGCAAACTTCAAATTCGCCTTCTCCTCGAGCTATGCTTCTACTACAAAGCAGCAGTTAGTCACAGTGCCAGCTTTTTTTTCGTATAAACCCGAACCCTCCACTTGCATCCGAATAAGAACGGCGAGTTCTCTGAGTCAAACTGTGAGGTCATAGAATTTTCATCTGTATATTAACTCTGGGGAGTTTCATTCGTAAAGCATAGGTGGATCGATAGCATTCCATATTGGTAAATTAAAAAATACGTTTATTATTTCTGTGGATTCAAATTGATATTTCACGTGTGATGGGTATTTTTCCTTTTTTAATGCAGGGAAATAATGGATAATCATGCTGGGGTAGCTTCAGCGGTTATTCTAGGCATCGTAACCTTTGTGATTTCTATTCCTCATTTCAATAAAAAGAAACGCTTGAAGAATCCCTTGACATTATAATTGAACCGCTTTATTAAATATGCTAGCGGATGATGACGGATTTTACTTTCTGCTTTCACGTCTTACCTCGACGGCAATTCAGTCAAGAAGAAGGAAGTCGACAGTCTTCATTTCTTCTATACTTTTGTTCGAATACGAAATGGTGTTGCCAATCGGTTAGTTGTAGTTATTTCGAATGTGATATCCGCATTCCATTTCGTTCTTATTTATGCAGTTCTTATCTATTACAGCATCGCTATAATACTCACAAGAGAATAACAAACTACGTGCTATAAAAGAAAATGAGTGCAGCGTAATATATGCTTATCGTACTTGAAATACATAAGAATAACTTATAACTACGTATAGGACCAGAACAAACTTCGGGTACTCCAAAAAGAACAAAACGAGGCATAAAAAAGATCGGACATCTCCATTTTCTTCTTTCGTTGGCTATATCCTAATGGTTTGTAGAGTCGTCGCAGCAACGTCTCATATATTCCAATGACAATAACCCAACGGTTTATATAACCATTTATAAAGTATCTTACTTAGTTCAACGGTGATAATCCAACGGCTTGTAAAATCATTTATCTTGCACCCTGCTGATTAACTGCTATAATCTATCAGTTTTCTTGTAGCATCACTTTTTTGGCATTCGGTGTATTCAATAACAATAATAATTGACACATCGGTTTTATAACATTATTAAGATCAATATGATTCATGTTTCACTATGTTGTGCCAATCTGCCAGTCTCGTATCATTCTTTCTTTTATACAGCATTCAATATTTACGACAATGACTTTTTGCTAACCTATCGGTTTTCTAACATCATTCATACAGGGTCTTCTTTGTTTCAACATCAGCCTGTTATATAGATTGCGGATCCCTGGGAATAAGTTCTACCACTCTTCGTCTCCCGTGCGGATTTAGAATTAGTCGGAATTTTCGTGTCCCATAGAAAAGTAGGCGTTCGATACGTTTTTGTTTTGCCCTTTGATGTACTTCGATTTCATCCAGAGATTGCTCAGCTCTCTGGCGTACGTCAAACGGTAATTTTTCTAGCTGAAATTTTCTATGGTTTTGGCTACAGGTGACCATTGTTAGACCAGCCAGCTTCCTATATGTGGTTAATCTACCCCTCTTCCTTTCGGAATTAAAACTTTCTTGTAGCTTCTTTGACAGTAAAATTCTGTTCTTTTGCCCTTTGCGCGTGCATGAAGTAAAGGCCTCATTATCTACACCTTTGTGGCTTGATGCTTTAATAACCCGACTTAGTGGCATGTGATCTATAACTTCATTCTCTGGTTTATACATGGTTAATACACCCTTTTTCTTATTTCGTGGCTTACGTGTATTACGTTTCGGTGAGATTTTTAATTTCTCATGATGTGGTGATATCATACTACACTACGTACCCGCCATCTCTTTCGGATCGGTTTCTCCATTATTACTGGCGAACATTCTAACCTCGTAGCTTAGTGATGTGTTACTTTCTGTAATATTTCTTCCATTAAGATTACGTTTCTCATCATTTTTGTTAACTATTCTGGGGGATCTTTCATTCGGCATTATTTTAATGACGTGACATTGTGTTTCCCCCGTATTTAATTTAGTTGCACAGGATGCGGTTGTGTCTGAGCATGTTATGCTTGTGCCATAAGCTCGCCAAATATTGGAGCCCAAAGTGACCTCTTTGGTCACGTTTGGCATTACAACGAACAGCAATGAAGTTTTTAGACTTCCAAATTGTACCCGGCATTGAAACGAACTATCGGGTTCTAGACTCATTCCATCTGCTACTTGGATGCTGGTTTTCTGTTGGACTCTTTGATGTCGGTTTTGCAATTTCCGTGCAAATTCTTCCATTATAAAGCTAGCAGTTGTCCCTACGTCAATCGTTGCAGTTATCGTGAAACCCGCAATGAGTAGTTTGGCTACTAATCTATTTTTCTCGAAATAAAGGCCAGTCTGAGCTGCTTTTGTTTGGGACGCTTGTTATTACAGCTGAGTGTTCTCGGTCGTCAAACTCGCAGTTCCTTGCTCTTTGAACCCGTTGTTGGTTCGCTGTGTATTCAGTCTATGCTGTTCAATATCGATTCTTTCAAACGACTCTTGCTCTGAATGATGAGAGAAATCTTTGGTCACTGTTCTCCGACGCATATAACCTGGATAGAATAGGGAGGGCGAATCAGGTGGACTCGCTCTGTAGCTGTGAGCAGCCAGACCTAACATTTTATATTATTCGCGTTGCGGTGTTTGTATGTTGCATTACAACTACCTGTGGGTCGTTCCCCATCGGGATGGCCTCCAGGTCGTCAGCTAATTCGAACAACTCGTCTAAATTCTGGAAATCTATTCGTCGGATATCTATTAGGTATTTCGGTAAAGCATAAATTCTCTCTAGTTTTTGTTGTTCTGTATATTCAACATGCTTCATAACAGCTTGAAGCGCCAATACAAAGTCCTTGAATGTCCATCAGCGATTATTATTTCTAAACCATGTAAGTTTTTTAGAGCATAATTACCGTCGTATCGGGTAGAACATTTCGGTTGATTCCATAGGAGTCGGATAAATCTTCTACTTTTTCGACCAATTGCAGCGGATCTCGGGAACCTGTATAATTTAGTCTCCATTTATGGACAGTTCCTATGTATAATCTGTTATCTCCAGCAGCTGCATTCAGCAAGGATGTTTTGTAGGTACCAGATGTAGTGGTGAAGCGACAGAAGAACTGGATGGTCTACATATTCCCAATTTAGCTAAAATTTCGAGCTCTTTTGTGACGATTTTATATTTAATAGGGTCTAATCGCCTGACTCTTGAACACGGAGAAACACCTTCATTCTTTAATTGATGTATTGTCTTATATTTAATCGGTTTTGTATAGTCTGGTCGTGAGGTTATACTCGCGTAATATCTTAATAATTCTAAAAATGTATTTTCTATTAAAGATAGTTTTGGCAAGTAAATTTTGCATTCTGCAGCTATGGCATTAACAGACATCTTAGTTATCGGATCTACTAACCGCTTATGTCCAAAAACAATCAGCAGACCGCACATGCCGAGGAAATCCGTCCCAATGATTGGTCTGGAGATATCAGCAATTAAAAACAAACGGAAACTCACGGCGAATTTTCAAGTTAATATTTAAAGTTTCTTGCCATATGTATTAATGGTTGAATCATTGACCGGTGATATCGGACGATTTCTTGTTATTCGGAAATTTTGACGATGATAGAACCGAAATTTCTGTACCACTGGTTATTAGAAAACTTAATTTATTTTGTCTATCAAATATAAAAATGCGACGTTGCATATTCGATACTTCCATAATTAGCCGCCGCAACTATAGATTATTTTCATTTGTTGAATCGCGTACTTTTAAGTAAGTTAAGATTTCTTCCGAACAAGGATCTACCACTTGAACGAGGTCTAGACCTGAAACGAGTTGGTCCAGAATTACGTTAATTCAACTGCACTTTCATATTGCCGACCTTAAGCCTTAATATGTTAAAGTTCTCACATAATAACGCTTGATGTCTGGTTTTGAATAGTTACGTCGTTGGCGTTTTATGATGTTTCCAAAAATTTGATACCTTACAAACATCTTTGGTAAGCTTCGTCAATTCTTTAACGTCCTGAAAGTGCGAAGTTCAAACTTTTAGGGAACTTTTTTAACCACAGCCTTTTCGAAAGATCAGGTGTAAAATTACATCCACGAAGAAAAGGCTCCGATAAAAGTCTTATGGTTTCCGATCTCTTATATTCGCGTGAGGCAAAATTTTGTCGAGTTTCGAGCTTATGCTCAAGAAATTTCTTTTGATTAGAATTCTTTTTAATTCCTGATATTCGTTGGTCGCTGTTGAATCTCGGATAAAATCGACAACGGACGCAATAATTTCTTGAGGAAAAGCAATAAGGATATGTTCGTATAGGGTCCTGCTTGTATAAACCAAGTTTCCGCACAATTGCACGAAAAGGGTGTCAGTTTGACGGAACAAGCTAGACCCTATTGCTATGTACTAGCGGCTTTGTTTTGTTGTATATTGTTGTTATCGAAAATGAGGTCTATTATGTTATTTGTGTTACTGTTAGTTGTTGAAGTATTTGGTGGAGTTCGCTGTATTTTGTGATTTGAGGGGAATTACGATGTTAATAATAACTTAATTACTATATAATTATAGATCTTAGCGGTTATTTAATAACGTAAACGCAAATTAAATTCGCAATTCGCATATAAAGAGTGAACTGTGGTATTTAATTGTAATATATACATATATATATTCAGATGTATATTCATATATATTCATATATATATTCATATGTATATTCAAAATATTATTATTATTACTCTTATTATTATTATTATTATTATATAAATTTAGGTAGAGAATAACTTCTAAGACTAAAGTCTTAAAGCACTAGCATCTAAGACTTTCGGCTTTATTTTTATTAATATTATTATTATTATTATTAAAAACTCTACCGCACTTGAGATTTCAACCCACGACCATTGAATTGCTAGTCGAGACTCTTGCCTAATCGGCCACTCAGGCGAATATATTGAAAATAAATCAAACGAAATGAAAAAATAAAAGCTAAAAATTTGAAAAGTTAGAAAGTTAGAAAATTATATTTCGTTTATATCCATCACTGTTATCATAAAAAAAGACAAAAAAAAAATAAGAGAACTAAATTTTCGTGCTCTATAATATGGAGTGAGGTCGGTTGATTTTTTCTATTTTCAAAATAAAAGTATTTGTCGCATAGACGTTTGGGCGTTGTAAACGTGCCATTTGAAAAGTTTATGTCACTTTCAAATTCTTTAGCAAGTTTGTAAGCGATACATTCATTTTTGCTAGCGGGGGAATGTTTACCATAAATACTACGCAGTTGCGCAAACGGACAGGTGGACAGTCGAACAGACGGATGCATTCCAAATTTGAAACTGACCAAAAATTTATATACCTTATGGGGGTTTTGAAGCTTGTTCCTGCGCCTTATAAAGATATCGAAAAAAAAAATTTTTGATCCACTCTTATATTGTCTAGACGTCGTCAATTTTTTTCATTTTTGTACAGGTACTATAGTATCGTCCATAGAATATGCGTTTAAACTTTTGTACATATATCTACTATAACTTATGAGTAATGAGAAAAAAATCAATTTTTTTGAGAATGAGGCGTTCTCAATTTACGTAGTGCTGTGTGCGTGCTCTTCGGCCAATTTCGCCCATTTTTAATACCAACCTACGCGCAAGACCTATCAATGCTTCTGCGAAATTCAAAGTGAGCTTCATTTTTGCGGCCAGGAGAATGTTTACTGGATGCATTACACAGACGGACAGACGGACATGCTTAAATCGATTTAGAATTTGACGCTGATCAAATATAGCTAATCATGGAGTCTCTGATGTGTTCTTCTGAGTGTTGCAAACGTTTTCACAAAATGAATATATCCTCCATCTTTCGGAGATTCCGAGAAATTTCCTAGTGGCGTTGCGTAGGTTATCTCAATTTTTTTTTTTTTTTTTTTAATTCTTGTTAACGACACTTGCCGGTTTTCATGTTAAATTTTGTTATCTATACTTTAAATTGCATTGGGTTTTAGCTTAAAACTGGAGCAGTATCTCCAGCTTCATAATAATAATAAAATACAATAATTAAAATTTTAAAAGAAATACGACGTTTTCAATTTGAGTTTCCAAGTATATCTACCTTTCTATTTGAATTAGATTAAACGGCGCTTTCTTTTTACATGTTTACATGTTACATCTGGTGAAAAAATGTTTTGAATTTTTTCGTTTGTGACTCAATAATGGCAAAATCGAAATCGTTAGCGAACTAGCTGTGTTCGCTTACCAAAAATTTCATTTCAATTGCCTCACCTCTAATTTCTGTGTTTTGAAAAGGTGTCAATAAACTTAGGATATTTTTGATATTTTGAATTTTTTACGAATCTGAATACGTTATTTTTTTTTAAGTTTTTACCATAAGTCTTTATGTTTTTTATTATATCACGAAATTTCTTAAGACCCACAAGATCCTTAACAAACAAGGTGGCTTATATGTTTAGTGAAACCATGATAACGGAAATTATAAACAAAAATCCCTTATTATAAAGCTACGGGGGTGGTCAGTTTAGGAAAGGTCAAAGCATTTTCCAAGTCGAAAGAAAATACGAACACTTTTCTCATGCTGCTTTTTGAACGGCATCCATATGAATATGAGCCTGTCCAGCCTCTTCTAAGTGAGTTTCTTTTTTAATATGTGTCACCTTAATTCTCTTACCCTCTGAAGGTTGAATTTTTATTTGCAAAGGATCATTTATTGCGTTTGCATTGCAGTACGGACTTAATCGAAATGACCTTTGAAATAAACTTTTTACTATTCAAAAAAGTATCATAAATATAAAATTTTATGTCTTTACCGGTTGTTTTGACACAAAAAGTGGAGTTAATCACCTGTACAGTTAATCATAGTGAACGGCTTACGTAATAAAATAACTTTCCAACTTTCATAGGGGGTTAACAAAATACAAACAGCATTTTATTATACAGACCTTATCAGCTGCAAACAAGACGTTTTTCTAACTACCTATAATAAATTCTCGCTGTCGGAAAGTTGTGTGCTATTGTCGTTAGTGATGGGATTTTCGTCCACTTGTTGTTTTATGTGTTGGTTTTAATAACTTTATATATTGGGTTGGCAACTAAGTAATTGCTGATTTGTTCAATGAAATGAAAGATTGTTATTTTTTACTTGAAATGAAGTTTAATCTATAATTCATTTCCCATTTCCTTCGATGACCTTTTGACATCTTGAAAATTCCACACTCGTAGAAATTCTGATTAGTTTCGGCCAAAGACTGAGTTAATTGGGATTTTACAGCGGCATCATCATTCAAAGTTCTACCAGGAAGAGAGTTGTCCAGGGATCGAAGTAAGTGGTAATCCGATGGCGCGAGATCGGGGCTATATGATGGGTGTAACATCAATTCCCAACCAATATTCATCATATTTTTCCGAGCAGCCGAAGACGTGCGCGGCCTAGCATTGTCCTGGGGGAAAATGGCTCTTTACGATTGACCAATTCTGGTGGCTTTTCCTTGACCGCTGTATTTAATTTGTCCAGTTGCTGATAGTAGCCCTCCGAATTAATGGTTTGCTTCCTTCGAAACAGCTCAAAATACACCGGACCTTTCTAATCCCGCCAAATGGACAGACAAATCTTCTTTTGTTGGATATGTGCCTTGGAAGTGGTTTGCGATGATTCATTAGGCGTGCATCACGATCGTTTTCGATTGACATTGTTGTACACTATCAACGTTTCGTCTCCAGTGATGATTCGTTTTAAAAACGGAGCGAATTCGTTGCGTTTAAGCAATAACTCGCCAGCGCTAATGCGCTTTGTCAGATGAATTTCTTTCAAATCGTGCGGATCCTAAATATCCAGCTTCTTAATGAGACCTCTGCAATCTCCCGTGTAGTTACGTGATGATCCGCTTCGATAATGGTCTTGATTTCAACCTCATTAAGCTCTAATGGTCGACCTGACCATTTTGGTCATCTTTAAGAGAAAAATCTCCAGAACGGAATTTTTCAGACCAATTTCGGTATTGTCTTTCTTTAAGCGTTTCATTACCATATATATCACGTAACTTTTTGGCGGCTTGCACAGCGTTCTTTCCTTTGCTGAAATAACAAAGCAAAATATGGCGAAAATGTTCGTGCCATGCTAACTTGCCGGAAGATAACTAATTTCCAGTCAGTAGCTAAGACCGGTGACCATATCAGATCTACATATATCGTCCAATTGTCGCAACGGTCAATTACCACCTAACAACATATATAAAATCCAACACCCGAATATAACTTTCGCAAAAATGTGTTTGTTCGCCAGTTAATGTCACACCTCACCGAAAAGAGAAACCAAGCTACTCGCCATACTGGTGAAAATAGAATCGTTGTTCGTGGAATTTCCAAGACATCCGACAGAGTATGGCATGACACTCTTGTATCCAAACTAATTGCATTCCATTTGGTGACAGGATCCATATCACGACATTTGTACCATTTACACCACCTTTCTTTTTTACAACTTTCTCGTTCTCTTCGGTATCCAATGTACTTCACGAACCAATATCAACTGGTACATTTTTTTTTGTCAATCCTAAGTATCCGTGCTTAACTTTATAGTAGTTTTTATGGTTACCATCTAATTTTTAGCACTTCGCCCCGGTGGATAAGCTTGACAGACACAACTAAACAACCTTTGGAACTGGAGATAACTTATGAATATAGCTGACAATTTCACAGTTTCTTTCTTGGACACTTGCTATTCTTGCAATGCCCACAGCACTCATGACCCTTTCAATGGGTACAAAATAGTGTATAATATTCCACCCACTTCGCTTATTTAACAAACTTTTTTAGACTTATTCTGGTTCTATCAAAATAAAAACATTCTATAAAAATAATAACATGTTATACATATCAAGTAATGGTTCTTCACTTCTAATTTATTGTAAGTTAATATTAAAATAATAAACTAGTCGTGAATAAACAGCGAAGCGTAGAATCCGACGACCATAGTTAGAAGTTTTAATTAAAGAATAGTAAGAAATTCTCTACATGGTACCTAAAATGGAGGACAGTCGTTAATTAATTTAGTACACACAGCGACAATACAAATAAAGCGGGTGAGAATATTACAAATTGAAGAGAAAAAAACTGCGATGAAGCATATTTCAAAAAAAACGGATGAATGCGGTATGTCGTGCTACGTGGCGCAAGCTACAAAATTACATACAACTTCGGATTATTTGAAAACATTCGAAGCAATAGAGTACAATGAAGTGAGCGGGTCACTCGGAGTGGAGTCCAAAATTTCTATATATCTTTAAAGGTTATGCAATGCGCATTCTAATCTGAGCAAAGCTGATGAGGCTATGAAACCACTAACAAAATGAGAAGCTTTAGCGAATGAATGTGAGGACAGTCATTGAGTACGATGATAATGCCCTCACTATTATTATATTATATGTTATTATCATAGTGCAGCTACAAAACATTGTAGCAAACCACATTTTAAGCAAGCCAGCAAAACAACAGCCGCAACAGGGATGGAGAGTGAAATGTGACAACAGTACACAAACAAATTATTTACACCGGAATAAAACTTAAATCATTCCAAAAAAGTTCCATTCAAAAAAGTTTGATGGTAATTTTGAAAATTGGTTACACTTTTTAAGCGAGCGGTTCACGAGCACAAACAGTTATCAGTAGCAGCTGTGTTTAATTTTCTAAGCGAACCACTAATTGAAAGAGCAGCAGCGACCATTGCGGGCTATACGCCTGTGGAAATGTTATAATATATATGGAAATGCTATAATGAAACTGTCGAAGCGTTGTTGGATGAATATGGTAATGCGGAAACAATTATCGAAAAATTTTTGCAAAAATTAATTAGTTTAAAATAGTAAATTCCAACAATGATATTCGCGGCACCTTTACAATGAAGTGGTTTCTACAAAACAAGTTCGTCCTCATTTCAAATTGTCTCTTCACAATACGACATAGAGATACACATAGAATTCCAAAAAAATAGAAGTAATGTAAGTACAATAATAGTTGAAGCGTTAATACCGCAGCAGAACAGTTAAAAGATAGCGGTCAAGGAAGGGAACAACTAACTTGCCTACTCAACTTCATTAAAGGAGAATTAGAAGCATTAGAAATGATCGAATTTGAGTACTTTTACTTTGCGTATGTTTCTGCGAGTTATCGGAACTAATATGTTCACATACTCGCATCAATTGCCGTAGACTAGTGTGCCAGCAAAAAGGAGATTTCTGTTTTTATTAGCACATATGCGTCGTCAATTTCACCTGTATATGTGCACTAGAAGTTATTTATGAGTCTATTCCCACATGATTTATGGTGACTTGCTCGCTGGCATATTTCTTAAAGTAGCACTCCAAAGTAGTTAGTTGGCATTCTAGTTCTTCCGCGAACATGGCAATGCCGCGAGTTTCGGCGGCAAAATGTTCGACTACGTTATTTTGCCAATCTAGTTTCTAAGGAAGCACATTTATCGTTGTATTATTGTGTAGGAGTTTAATCTTGTAGGCCTTGTAATTGAGTACAGTTTCTTCGTGCTTTCCACGATGCCACATATTGCCCCAGTCTGTCACGGCTCCTTTTTTTATTGAAGTTAAGTCTGTGTACACGTATTTAATTTTCAAGTAGTTGAATCTTTTAGTTCATAATTATCGTTTAATTCTTAGCATTATCTATAATTCGGGCTGATCGTCACCGCGTATACAGCACATCCTCTGAGAGACTACTTGCACGAAGAAAGAAAACAGACTGCCGGTAGTGTATCGTGCATTGCATGGTAGAGTGTCTCCACGCAAAACTTACACCCCAATCTTGGCCCGCTGCAGGCGTTGTGAAGGATGCGGATATAACTTTTTTTTTTCTAAATGTCTAATCACTTGGGATTTGTCCCCTACCCGTGTAACACGGTAAATGCCAGAAAAAACGAAAGGTGTAGAAAAGGAGTGACATAGGAAGGTTAATCTGTAAGTAATCGATAAGTGTTATGTCTTTACCGACTGCGCACTCACTATAGCCACGACCAAAATAGACTCTACTGTATTGAGATTGGAACCCGCGAATACTGACTGGTTAGTCGCGGTTCTTACCTACTGGATTACTCTTGCGGACTTAACTGCACCGAAACATCGCATGGCTCAGTGTGTTCACTGCTTCTTTCGACACTACGCTTTGACCACCGCGCAAGGTTTTGTACTTTTATATACAGAACAACGAGCGCTATTAATTCTTTCATATTAAAACCGTCAAAGGTAATGCCCTTTCGACTTTGTGACAGAGACAACGCTTATGTCACAAAAGTTACTGCAAAGACTGCGCAACTTCCTGGCAAGCGTAGTGTCTCACTTTTTGCGGACAATCATCGAGATGCTATTTGGTCACGGAGTTTTGTGGACATTGAGAGAAGCAAAGACCTTTTTGACCCCCTACTTCGAGAGAGTAGAGCAAGCATTGCGGAAGTAAATCTTCAAGCCGAAGCAGCCATTAAGAACCACCGCGTGGTGAAAAGGAGTTTGAAATAATAGTTCACCTAAAGCATTTATTTTTTAGACTAGGTTATATATCATTTGACCGCTTTCCAAGAGAATTCTAATTCATGCAGCAAAATTTTTTTCACCTTTCTTAATAGAAGTTTTTTCTGCTTTCCGGTGCAGGAAGAAGAGTTGACTTCTTTTATAGATTATTTGTAAGGCAGATAGGTTTGGTTATTTGAGTTAAGCCTGACTTCGTCTTTGCGAGTTGTGTTCTATTTGCTTCATAATACATCAGTATTACACGTATTGAAGCCGGAGAGGAAGTGTAGCAAAGACTCGTACACAAAACAGCTGCGAAAAAGGCATATGGGCCATAATCACCACGCCGCACGTTTTAGTTTTCTAGGTCATATCAGAAAAATATTCCATTTATACTCATATAAACGCATGCAATATTCAGGGTGCATGTTCATGCGGCATACATCATTCCGCATGATGAACGTGAAACCGCTTAAGGGTAGTGGTATTGGGCGCAGGTTCAGATGAAGGCGTGATCGAAAATCGCCGTATGCGATTAAACCGCGACCAACCCACAGCGCAAATGAAACTGTTGTTACTGTGTCTAATGTTTTACCATTGTGTTTATTGTTGTTGAATTTGTTGTTGTTTTTGCCTGGGACCTACAATAACGTATATTTTGAGCTAGAGAAGCAAAACTTCTCAGATAAATTCACTGTTCAAGTTTAGAATTAATACGTTTTCATTTTCAATGGCACAGAACAAGTTGAGCCATATTTTATTTTATTTTGTAGTTCATAGTTGTAGTTAGTGGTTGTTATGAATGTATGTAGTTATCATATGCTTCGTAGAAATCGATGAATTTGCTATATGCTTCCGTTGGTGTGAAACGGTGAAATGTTTTCTTATGTAATATTTTGGCAGAAGCGTTATGCGAATATGTGAATACGCGAACACGTTCAGAAGCTTGTGGTGATGCTGTTCTATCACATCTCTATTGTCAAGTTTGGTTTCAACGATTTAAAAGTGGTGATTTTTATGTCAATGACAAAAAGCGACCTGGAGGACCAAAACCCACTCCAAACTCTCGAAGAACTTTCGAACAGCTTAGCAGTTGACGAATCAAACTTTTCTAAGCGGTGGGAAAGATCCAAAAAAAGGGAAAATGGCTAGCATACGAATTAATTGAAAATGCCATTTCGAACCGTTTCAACGTCGCGGTTTCATTGCTTACTAGGCCATAAAAGTAGATTTTTGTGTGACGTATTGTGACTGACGATGAAAGATGGTTGTATTACGACATTCCATGCCATGAATTAGTCCAGGAGAGCTATCCACCTCGACATTGGAGCGGAATATTCGTCGTCATAAAGTTTTTCTGTGCATATGGTGGGATCAGCAAAGTGCAGTGTGTTATGAACTCCTAAAATTGCCAATTGAAGAAATTTAACGATTTAACGATATATTGTTGCATAAAAGACCAGCAATAGTGGCTAAAATGACTGCCATGCGAATTGATTGAAAATACCATTTTAGCCACTTGTTGCAATTTTTGTCAAGTATACACTATTGCAGCTCAAAGGGGAAGTTCCGTCACACCCGGATATGGCATCTTCTGATTACCAGCCGTTCAGATCGATGTAGCATGGCTGGGCTGGTACGCGGCTCCGCAGAGTTCAAGAAGTAATAAAATGGGTCGATGATTGGATCGTTGCCAAACCAATGGCGTTCCTTCAACGTGGTATCGACTTGTTATCAAAAAGATGGGTAAAAGTTCTAGAAAATATATCGACTAATGTACATTGTACCTAATTTTCTTAATAAATGCCTTTTTCAACTGAAAAAATGGCGAAAATTTTGCAACCACCTAATATTTTGGTATGTATAGTTTTGCATTATAGTATAATATGATGATAAAATGACCTCACAGCAATATTGCAAAGCATGTGTTCATTTTCATATGGAGAGATATGGGTGAATACTCCTTCAACGAATCCCACAAGAGATGGATCTCTTAATGTACTTTCTAGTAAGAGAGATGTATTTAAGCGAGGGACCTCCTTTTGTAGACATCCTTTCGATAACTATAAATATGTTCTATAGAAATATCGGAATCTTGGATGTAAGGAAAATATGCTGATTAGACAAAATGACAGCGAGATTGTCTTCAGTGAAACATTTGGGATGAGAATTTTGCATGCCAGTTTAGATATCCACCTAATATCATTGATAGGCGGTGCTTTAAAGAGCATACATAAAATTCTTCTACATGGCGCTTACTAGTGCTTTACAGGGCACTTTAAAGTGCATATTACCTTTTTTGCCGAGTTTTATGCTCACGGGTTCATATGCAGCTTTGTATGTAGCTGAGTTGGTAGTAGTTCAGCTACGAAGGCTGATAAGAAGCTTGAGCTTATGCAGTAAGTGCACTTATGTGCTCGCTAAAGAATTTTATTCAAATCAACTTCGTAAAATTTAACTCGGGTCTTTTAAGCGGAATGTTTTTTTTTGTTCACCTCAATAATTCTTACGATTTAATTATAGAATATATGCTTATTTCACTAGTAATGCTTTTAATGTTCTCAAGTTTCGATGCATCAATAACAAATTATTATGAAAGCGATATGCGATAACTACTTGAGTTAGTATTCATTTATTCATCTTGTTTCAAAGTCACATTACGTCATTACATCAGCCTATTGACAGTTTTTATTTCAATGCTACTACTTAGTTTGTATTTAGTCCGTTTGCTGCGTGCCTTATTTTTGTCATTATTTTTGCACTCAGGCATTGACGTCACGAACCGTTTCTGTAACGCTCTGATGACCTACTCAACATTTTAGTGACTAGTCCACATCGTTGTAAACGGTAACGCTTCTGGCTTAGCTTTCTTGTCTTGATACCTATGACTTTTTATAGCATTTTATTGCAAGCAAAGATTAGAAAATTGTGGACGTTTCGTTGCTGTTAAATCTGACGCTTCTCCATCGAAAAAAATTTGTACTTATAGATCGTCAAGCCTACCCATCTGATTTGGACTTCCGATATATATCCCATGAAAATTGAAATTTAAAGCGTTTGAAGCATCCAGAGATGCAGCTTTTTTCCTATATCTTGATTCCTATATATAATGCAAGTTCTTCCAAAAACTCTCTAATATCTCGAACTAGTGTACAAAAGAGAATGTCCAATTTAAATTACCTCTTCTAAACGTACATCCTCAGCAAGTCGCCGATAAATTGTTGTGTTCGACGGAGTAGAGTTGCATCAAAAAGCACAGAGGAGTTCCAAAAAGCAGTGGTTTATTGACACAATAAACTACAAATTTTCCAATGTTAGAATATAACGGAAGTAGCGTCACGAAAACCATGACAACAAATGATTAATATGACATGAAATTCTGAAAAACGTCGTTTGAAGATTTCATCATATAGAAGCGACTGGTGCACACATTTACGTCAAAGGTGAGCCTTCGGATCCTAAATGTCTTAAATACCTAAAACGGGATTTGCATTTATTTTGGACCATGGTATCATTCACGCAGCTAAAAGTATGTGGTCGTGTACGCATGGCGCAAAAGAAAAACCTAGATTGTAGATCTTGTCTTGATTATATATTTTTCAATAAAGCTATAGCTGGGGTCGAAAATGTAAATTTTGTTGGACATTTTTCCCCAAGACTGACATTGCTGGAATGTGTCATGAAATTACTTTGTATCGGGATGATATATGCAAAGCTACTATTATAATGGCTTTCGGTATTTATGGGGTTCTGCGTACGTCTTTTGGCTTACGGAATGCCGCTCAAAGCCTTTAACAATTGATGGGGGAAGTCTTCGCGGTTTAGATTTTGTTTTTGTGTGCATCGATGACGTTGTGGTTGCATCACAAATTGAAAAACAACATTTTCGACACTTGCGAACAATTTTTAAACTTTTTCATAATTATGGCGTTGTTATTAATCCATCTAAGTGTGAATTCGATTCTACGGAAATAGACTTCTCAGTGTTCTCAGTGTGGATGCTCTTTAAACGCTTATATGACGTGTGCTATCAAGACGGACAAAAGGCAAATTATTTGGACTCCCTTATCTAAAGTAGGTTTCACTAAATGCAAAGAAGCATTTATTAAAGCAACAGTGTTTTTCCAATGCTGAATAACAGTCGATTAAAGCAGACTTGTGCCTTTTGTGCGGTTTAATTTATTGAGATGACATATGATACAATAATTTTCTTATATAAATCTTGAGAGTAAATCGAAATAAAACACATCGAGCAAAAAACTTTTTTCAGGTACTGTGTTTAGCTACTATAGTAAAGGTAAATTAAAAATGGAAGAAGCAAATTAGCGTGTACGTAAACAGTTAGATCTTTCTCCTATGAATATACCTAAATGTATTGGCTAAAAATCTCCTAAATTAGTGCAATTGATAAACTACCGTTCAATTAAGCTATGGGAGGAAATAAGAGAGGTAGACAAAGACAGTAAGCAAAATAACAGAAATAATACAAAGTGAGTTTGATAATAAGATAGATGTTCTCAGAGCGGAATATCTTAATTCAAATAGAAGATTCGATGCTTTTAAAGCTATGTACATGAAATATAATAGAAATTAGAAGAAAAAATTTCATAGAGTTACAGGCAAAAGATGACTCAGCTGATAATAGGGAACGCATTCATTAGAAATGATGTCAATAAAATTAAAAGTACCGTTCTTAAGCAAAAAAGTGGCGTACTGGTAAATGGAATTCATATTGTGGGAGTGCCTTTCAATGAAAATGAAAATCTAAACCAACTTTTCTGGCCGTATAAGAGATAGCACAAGCGTCCAATTCACTACGCAATTTTTAAATATGCCTTAAAACTGAACCGACAAAAGCATTTACCTTATTACATATAGGGTTAGAATGAGTTACTTTCAATTTACTGTGAGAAGCGTGGAAACCTATCCACTATAAAAAAAGACCCAGCTCAGTTCATGACATAAAAGAAATGTGAAAAGGAATACAGAAAGTAGGTCTAGCCCGTGGCATAGAGGTGTCACTATTTTGATAGATGTGGCTGAGAAATTACGATTAGGTCTTGATGAAAACAGAATGGGCTCCTTAAAACTGTTGTATTACTCATAGGTTTTTGATACAGTGGATCATAATATTTTGTGCCTAAAGATTGATAGTTTTTTTTAATATTTTCTGAACGGTAGTGAGTCTTGTGATCTTACGAATAGATGTCAATCGTTTTCGCATAACAGAACTATTTCGGATTCACGTCCATTGCAACAAACAGTGTCGTATGGATCAGGCCACCTCTTCTATTTTCTGTATTCTAACGAGTTGTCTAAATACGTTGAATACTATAGTACTCATATATATGCGGATGATGTGCAGCTTGTTATAACATCCAAAATTGAGACAGTAAATGGCATTATATTAGAACTAAATGATAATCTAAACAGAGCAAAATAACGAGCATTGTTGAATGAAGTTACGTTGAACCCTAAAAAATCAAAATACCTTGTACTTCACAAAAAACGAATGATCATACCTATGGCCCCTAACGTAATGGTAAATTGTAGAGATAGTAAAGACAGCCAAAAATTTATGAGTTACTCTCAATGAAACCCTAAGTTGGTCCAATCACGTGAATGCCACAGTTGACAGGACAAACGATGTTGTCATATCAATTTAGCTGCAACATTTATCGACACCTTTCAAAATTTACTGTTTCTTATCAATAGCTTTTTGAATGCTTACACTGCTATATAGTTGTGAGCTATGTGCGGAATTTGGTTTTGCAAACCGGAGAAAACTTAGGATATCCTTTAATAATGTGGTTAGAAATGTATATTCATTGAAGCGTTACGACAATGTATCTACATGTATGAGGCGATTGGTTGGAATGAATTTTGAGAATTGGAACAGCAGAGTTCATATATTTTTGCAGAAAATTGTCTATTGGCAGCCACCTCAATATTTATATAACAGGTCGCAAATTTGCAAGATCCAGCGGAGGATCTTAAATTTCACAATTGCGGCGTCGAACAACCATATCAGAAATTTTATACCAATAGTATAGGCCTGTGCAGCCCTCTGTGTTCAATAAAACTTATCAGCAATACGAGCAGATCTAAATCAGTACTGTATAAATATTATAAGTCACACGATGATAATGGATCGTCTAAGTTAAAAGCAAAACACAAAGAATATCCACGGTGAACAGCAAATGTTGGTGTTCTTACTAATGTTATTCATCTTAACATTCGATTTTATCTCGATCCAATTATTTACTTTTTTATTAACATTAGTTGATTATTATTTTAGCTTCAATAGCTAGATATATATTTATCTTCGTTAGCTTTCTTCTCAAGTAAATCCTGTTGAATGTATATTTACTGATTATGATAGAGAGCTTTTAGCTGCAGATGCGGCAGTCAAACACTTTCGTCATGTGGGAGATCTTGCTTTGAACACGACCATAAGCTTCTGACATTCGCGTATGACCAAAATCCTAATTGAGCTTCAACGTATCAATACCGCCATTTTGACTATATTAGTCAGATTACCACTCAGATAGTACATAGGTCTGGTTTTGAAAATGTAATAGCTGGCGCACTTTTAAGGAAATTGAAAACATTAATCATGCTGAAATTTTTAAAGCACAAAACTCAGATGAAGGATAAAAACTATCGTTAATCACAACAACTAGTCTTGAAGTTCGATAAGTTATTCTTCTCGTAACTAATGTTCACGTCTGTTGCGATTTACCGCAAGGAAAAGCTACTTGTTTTTAAAACATTGCATGGTTTATCATATCGGAGTTTTCATGCTGCAAGAAAGCTAACAACCGATCGTTTCGTTTGGCCGTCTATAAATAAAGACTGTAAGCATTAGCCGAAATGTTGGCAGTTTCCTTCTGAAAAATAACTAGGCATACTCCAGGTCCAATCGAACAAATGAAACTGTCTTCTCAATATTTTGAAAAAATTCACATGAATACACATAACCTAACTCCTATTGGTCGTTCATAGTGGCCTGAAACAATACTAATGTCAGATAAAACTGCTGAAAGTGATTCATAGTCTTTTCACGATAACTCATACGGCTGTCCCCACAAAGTAGTCTGTGACAGAGGAAGGCAATTTACCTCGAAAATATTCCATCACCTACGTCAATTTATTGGAGCTAAATGCCAGAGTGCTACTTCTTGTCACTCGTGCTTTATGGATTAATTGAACGTTTTCATCGAACTCTGAAAGCAGTTTCTCTGAGAGATTTTTTCGTTAACTCTACAATTAATCAGAACGCTACCGATTTTTTTTTTTGTTAATTACGCACTATTGTGCAGAACATCAAACCTCAAACACTTTCAAATCCCCAATCCACAAATCCATTCCAAAAAAGTTTTAACGCATGCAAGTTATGTTTGAATAAGCACGGATATTTTCAAAAAATGCCACTTAAATTCTTTAAAATCCAACTGTTTAAAAGAGAAAACGTAGAGAAAGACTTCTATTGAAAACTTTAAACCGGCATTTTTAGAAAGTAACGCAATTAAATTTTCACGTTATCCCAGGAACGTAAGATCAAAAGAAAGCCTTAGAGAGGTCATTTTTCCACTAGGAAGAAGATGATGTGTGAAATTAAAACTTACTTTTTCAATTTTTAGAGTTAAATAGTCAGACCTATTCTAACTTTTGTGAGGTAATTTTGCTAGTTTCTTTTGTAAAAAACAACAGGCGTTAAACAAATTTTGACCATCGCTAAAGATTTTGTCTCATTATACACATATTATACTCTGCACCAATTTTAGTACAGTATACTAAGTACAGTATACTAAGTTTGCACGAGAGAATGTATGTCACAGCCAGAAGGATGTATGGACATGAAAAAATTTGGTGCTGCTTATAAACCACAACAAATAAAGCAATGAAAGTCTTTGCTCGCATTCCACAGATGGTCCAAGACTACCGTATATTCGAGGATTAGGGATTAGGTGATATTTTATCTATTCTAATTTCACTAGCAACCACATAGGCACCAACAGGACAGGTAGGAATTGAATACAAACCGTAGCAGTCAGTTGATTCGCGGACGCAAAGACGAATAGAAACGATTTTTCTTTATAGTTTAAATATTTTTCCGTTGAAATAAATGGTTATTTTAAAGCAGTATATAAATTTTTTCTATTTATATATATATATATATATATATATTCATCTATTTAGTATCTATAACGTATGATAGTATGGGTATCTATAATGCAAGTATTATATACATAAATATATGTTTATAGATGTATATATATATTTATTTATTTTATTTATTTAATTATATTTACATTGACTTAGCTTAATGAACATAAAGTGCCTAGGGAAGCGGTTGGGGACATTAAAGTTTATCTCACCAAATAATGTGGACAAATCGATAGGACCATTAATTAACTTAATTAAGAAGAAGGCAGTAAGACTAAATCTACGTTTCTCAAGTGAGAAGGTAACAGAAGGATAACAGAAGCAACCTATTTTCATAAGGTGGCAAAGAGGCAATCGGGTCCCAACTCAAATTCTTAAGGGCAAACAGCAAAAATTGCTTTTAAAGTGATTCAATTGAATCTACATAACACCTGTAGGAGGAAGACTACACACAAGAGGCATACGCAAGTATTGTTCTAACTAAGCACTATTTTGTAATGTAAGGATCCTTCAGCTCTTTGAACCACCTATTATTGAAACGAAGCGCAGAAAGAGCTTTACTTGAAGAGAGCTCAATGTGCAAATTAAACCGTAATCTTTGATCAAATAGAACCACTAAATCGATGAACGAATCAACGTTATAATACTAGAAAAAATTATATGTATATATAAATGGATGTGTATATGTACTTGCTACACATATATGTATGTGTAGACATAAGTATATATAAATAAAAACGAGTTTGCGAGTATGTATGGCTTACAGTTTTTGCTATAGCATGTGGAGCTAGGACTCTTCCAAAGAGGTTGCTACTCTGCACCAACGTCGCATACGACTTGCCTCCTAATGTCCCTAAAGCGCTAAAGCTAAGCCCGACATCTATCTTTCTGCTCTACAGAACGATCGTTTGATATTACATCGCGGAGACTGCTTGCTTCTTGGGCAGGCTGATGAACTATGATTTTCGCACTAGATTCAAACCCATATATAATTATTTACGCCCTTCTATCTGCAGCGGAATATTGGGAAAGCGTGACAATGTCAATATATCTTCCTTCATGCATGGGGGTCAGGCGCCACCCCTGTTTAAGAAGGGTATCTTGCTCCTGTCCCTCATGGTTTTTTTCACAAGCTTAACCTCTGTATAGCAACATCCATTCAAGCCAACTGAAAAATGATTTTCAAGCATCAAGTTCATTTTTGTTGCGACCAATTAAACCCGATATAAACTCCACAATGTATCTTGGAGCCTCTATCAAAAAAAGAGAGCATTTCGAACGTATCGTTCGTCTGCCTTTTCATTTTTTAATCGACTATCACCATTATTCAATTTGCAATATTTCTCGATGCCGTCCTTCTATGAATTTTGTAGCTAAATTTACCACCCGTTCAATAGCATCTGAGTTGGCCGCCCTATTGTGAATCCGTGCGCTTTATTAGGCTAACGTAAGAACGCAATTTTATTTAGTTTTCTCTAGTGTCTAGCGAATGATATCCGTCGAGCATGCACGCCGAGAAGAGGGCGGTTCGTTCGTAGGCTTATATTCCTTTCAGATAAGAAACATCCTGTGAAGGGTCTAGTTGCCCAGAAAACTCCTTTTTTGAAATAACTTGACAATAAAAGAGAGTCTCTCGTGAATGACCACTTTAAGTGACTTATACTTTGCTCCCAGCAGTGCCTCTGTGGTCTATAGCGTTTATTGCCAGGATTCTTTTAGGATTCTATTTTCTCTTGTGTTTCTGCGTTTATTCTCAGGGAAGTTGGATTGATCGTCGCTATTTGAGTCATTTATACATAGTCTTCACGTTTGGTTCCTTACTCCCCACTTGTGTTTTCATAATATATGTAAACATAAATCTGTTTAGATGCAGCATACGTAGATATTATGTCGCAACGTATTGTAAGTGGGAATGTAAGTGTCGACTAAGGCCACTCCTTAACCAAAGTATAAATTTTCAGTAACTTACAGTCTTTCTTTTTATCACAATTATGCTTAAACTGCTACTACGATGAAAAAATTTCGCACATACAAACACAGCCAAATTATATCTTAAGCTTTAATACAACAAAGCTCTAAGCTATAATAGAAATAAATTGCTCGAAGTACTTAACTACCTTACTGTTCAATTAAGTTTTTCTTTAAGATTTAACACATAAGTGTTTATTATTCCTTTATTTGTGTAAAATATTATGTACTAAATTGTGAAAGTTGTATAACAACATGATAGTATGACGCCAAAAACTGCAAGAGCAGCGAGTGGACGGAGAATTTGTTTTGATGGGTCAGCAACCCCCCAATATAAAGGTAAGAAAGGTGTTTGGAAGGGGACTCATAAAAATTGCATGCGACGCGTACCAAAGAAAAGGAATCTCTCTTTATCATTTTTGGAACGGGCTCCTAATGCAGTGGGTGCTCTGACATCCTTACGTACTATTCAAGAATATTACGTACCTGTGCAATCCTATATCGCTTCAAATAAAAACCTTCCGCTAAAGCCAAATGTCGTAGAATGGTTTTGTAAAGTAATTTGTGTATTAAGCTTTACATAAAGCTAACATAAGGGAATGTTAGATAAGTGGGGTAAGTTAGATAAGTGGGGTAAGTTAGATAATTTGCTAATTTTTGTTGTTAGTGGATCCACACATTTTATTTTATGCAACGTGTTAGTAGAAAATACTGTAGGCAAATTTATCTTCGTTTTTAAAAGTTTACTTTGTCATATTTACAAATATTTAATGTGCACAAAAGCCTACTTACCTTATGTTGGCCAGGCATATAACATAATTAATTGAAAAATGACTACATATAAAAGATTTTGGACTCAGATTTACAATATTCAATTTAGACTTTCTGTGTATTAACGGATATAGCATTTTTATGCCAATGGTGTGTTCGTTTTTGAAATACTGAGCAAGATTACCTTTTTATCTAGTAACGCTCCCAAATACTTAACGTGATCATAAAAGAAAATTTCATAAGCTTGAATTTTTAAACCAGAATATAATAATGTTATATCGCTACTTTGGTTTCGAAGAGAAAACAACGACCTCATGAGTTGAGTTCTAGTGAAATCTCTAAAACCAATTTATGAAAATGCACCCGCGTAAGCATCAATCAAGATTAACATCAAAGCTAAGTGCAACCACTCCAACTTAAATTAAATATATCAAATAGCTCCAAACGGAGCGCTAATTGCTAAAATTCTTTAAGATTGAAGCCTTCCTCTTAGACGCATTAGAAGCGATTTGAAAGAAGAAATGCAACCGTAAAGCAATTCAGTGCCTCTCTGTTGTTTTGAAAGAAGTAAAAATATTCTAGTCGGGCAAGGCCGACCACTAAATACTCCACACCAATTCCTCTAATACGATTATTCATTAATTTTATGCAAAGGCATACTTTCAATGAAAGCCCGCTTATGGGGCGATGATCAAAACATCATATGACTAAGTATTATACTTTCTCTCCATATAAGGGCTCGCTTTTTATGATAATCTTTATATACGTTAGAGTCAAAAAATAGACCTGTGTGATCCGAATTTTGTTAATTTTTTTGGTTAATTTGCTAGTACGGATCAATTTTCATCACAAAATGTTAACAATTAAGCCTTTTCCTCAAAGGCTTATTATTCATGAGAAATCTGACATGAAATAGGGTCCAGAAAATAAACCTATGTGGTTAAAAATTGGTCCATTTAATTATTATGTAGAATTACTATCATGAACAAATTTCCATCATAAAACATTAACAAATAGGCATTTTTCTCAAATAAGTGTTTTCATTTTGTGACAATCCTTATATGCGGTGGCATCGAAAAATGAACTTACGTGCTCCAAATTCGGTGAGGTTAATTTCTTTGTGAATTTATTGTGAATTTATGGTTATAAACTAACTTTCGTCATGAAATATTGAAAATTAGATATTTATGCCACATAAAGATTCAGTTTTCGTAGGAACTGTTACATAAGAAGGATTCAAAAAATTGCCCAAGCGAACCAAACTTTTCATATCAATTTTGAAATAGTAGCGAGTTTTTTGATGATTGCAATCTTCTTCCTTATAACAATTTTCCAAAATAAGGAGGGACTGGTGGGAAAAGTTGACCGGTTCGAAATTGAATAGCGTTCGTCCTTGGGTCAAAACACGTCAGTGTACCAAATTAAACAAAATATCTCAAAAATTGTAAGTTGGACACATACTTACATGGAAAGATATCAAATGGACAGACAGGTTTAGAATCATTTTCTGAATCGATCGATATAATAAAAGGTGGATCCATCATAAAACCTTCACGACGTTACATACATCCGCACAAACTTAATATACAATGTACCACAAGTGGTATAGGGTACAAAAATCAGTAGTTGCACAAATGCTCTGGTAATATTTGTTCTTAATTATTTTAATATAATATGATAATTGGAGAAGACGACACACTCCCGATTTATAAAAAAAATTGAAAATTACTTTTACGGTAATGTTTCATAAAATGTAATTTCAATGTTATACCAATTAACTTGTATACGCATCATTGTGTAGAGTGATCAAATTAGCACTACATATGCTTTAAACGTCTTATCTTCCATTTTTTCTTCCAGATTCTCATCAAAATTGACATTTGTGTTCAGTAATGAGTGCCAAATAACCATGGAGAGATACACAGTTGCAGAGCGTACAGAAATTGGTAAACTTTATTAGAAAAATAATGAATTCATTGCGACAAACGTGGAGCTTACACTTGGCCTAATAACTGTCCATCTGGAGAAAAGAAAAGCCACCTGCTGTTGTGATTTCGACTTGGATGATGTGTGGTTTCGACAATATCAATTGTTGAGAGAAAATCTCAATGACCGTGTAATCTCCTGAAATTTTGAAATGAGCATGCCACCAAGACCGTGTGATATAACTCCCTCGAACTTTTTGCTTTGGGGTTACGTTAAGTCACTGGTTTCCTTTAAAAAACCACCCCTCTCTCCAACATCCATACTTACCTATAACACTTTCCAATCGAAGCCGTGTCCGCATATATAGAGGACATCCCCTGAATGGTTGCTCATATAAAAAAACAATAAATAATAAAATAAAAATACTCAAAGCCTAAGCCTAACATTTTTCGTGCTTTTGGTGAAATAAATGCGGAGCTATGAGGAAAAGTGAAACGAAATTGGCGTTTCCGATTCGAATTTTTACAAAACACCAAAGGCGGTCCTTTACATGAAAACGTGCTTAAATAACTATTCCATAAAGCAACACCTAAAATAAAAACAAATAGAAAGACTATAGTGAGATACGGCCAAATACTCTTAATACGGCTTAAATACTCTATACCACTTCGCTTAATAATTAGTCATATAACGCCATTTCAAAATGAGGCTTTATATTGAAAGTGGGCGATATAGCGTTAGGGGGCCTGAACATGTCGGTGTATCAAATTTCATTAAAATTTTTCGAAAATTGCGACCTGTAGGCTGAACACAAAAAAATAAGTCGATTCAGAAATTGGCTTTTGAAATTGGCTAGGGTATATCAATCATATTGATATCTTATAGCATTTGGTTTTATCTCAAATTAAAAACATATAGCGTCATTTAATTATTATATTGTTTCATTTTCTTTATATTATTCTAAAATATGTAACATTTTCCGTAAGATCTTGTGGTATATGTAAAAAAAGAAAACTTCCGCAGTAAAAAAGCCAAATAATCTTCAATGGAAACTATATTTTTACGACGTTGGACTTAAACTTGAGATTATAACTTGGATTCACGGTAACGGCGTATTGTTTTAAAATTACTAAAAAAAGGTAATGACACAGCTGAAAATCAAAACTCTCGGTTCTACCAACTACCAAGTACTACCAAGCTTATAAGTAGAAATTTGACTTTTTCTGTTAGTTTTATACCCCACACCACTTGTGATATAGGGTATATTGGGTTTGTGTAGACGTATGTAACCCACGGAAGGACTTATTGTACAAAAAACGATTCTTAATCGATTTAAGCATGTCTATCCGTCTGCTCGTCTGACTATCCAAGTATTGCTGTGTTCAATCTACAGGTCGCAATTTTTGAGATATCTTGACGAAATTTGGTACATTGACGTTCTTTGGCCCAAGAAAGAAATGTAATAAAAATATTTCAAATCTGAGCACTTTTCCGATAATGAAAACAAACTTCCCATTTTCAAAGTTTCTCGATAAACATCGGTGAATAATAGCATTTGGACATTCTAAATTCTTATGAACAATTTGGATCGGATAGGTTAATTTTGTGAATCTCCCCGCAAAAGGCGTTCGTACGAAAACTGGTTCTTTATACAACAGAAATGTCCAATTTTCAATATTTCGTGCTAACAGCAGTGGACCAAATCTGAATTACATGGATATATTTCTGGAGCCTACTCCATATTAGAGTTCTCATGAATAGTAAATTCTTTTGAAAATAATTTAAATTTTAATATTTTGAGATGTATATTGTCCTATAGCAGAAATTTATCAAAAAAATTAATAGTAGACACTTTGGATCACATAGGTGCATTAATTAAACGCCGAATCGATCGAACCATACATAAGGGTTCCCATAAAAAAGAAGTCCAAGAGAAAGTATCACTTCTAATCTTTTATGATGGAAGCAAGGGAAAAATAATCAAATCCTCGAGTAAAATAATTTGGGTAATTTTGGATCACGTAAAGTGTTATTTTAGGCATCCTCCAATATGCGTGCTTTCATGCAAAGAGTGCCTTAACTAGAGATAACGCATCATTTTTGCTGTATTATCACGAAAATGAAAGAATATCTGTACAAGCCAAAGTGACTTCGCTCGACTATAATATTCTTAAGTCTATATGTGCTTTACGTAAACGAATTTTCGGTAATTTAGCGTATAAATGACTTTTTTGCTTGATATTTTCAGAATTCGAAAGAACACATTATCCAGACGTATTTGCACGAGAAAGACTAGCGGAAAAAATTGGATTACCAGAGGCACGTATTCAGGTTTGTCTTTATTGTTTAGTTTGGTTTTTCTCTTTTGTTTTTTTTATTTATTGGTCATTCTCTACTTGTTTATTTATTTTACGTATACTTACGTTTTATACCTACCGTTCATCGCCAAAATTATTCCCAGTTTATGTTTACAGAGCTGCGATATTTACAAAGAATTTATATTCTTGAACGTTGGAGACATATTCTCATACTCCTCGAGATCCTAAAATCTAAGATAGGGGCAGAGAGTTTAGAGAAATTATATGGGATTACGGACTACATATATTAAGATATTTGTATTCTTAATAAACCAAAAACCACTTTGGATAGCTAAAGTTAACTTAAAGAAATTTTCAACACATTTCTATGTGCTAATACTATTTCTATCTGGAGATTTATAGCAGGCAATTTCGGAATGTACTAAATAATTGAAACTCGTTACAAATTTGTGCGTTGTTTTATTTAACAGTTTTTTTTACTTTTTTCTGGACGCTATACCTGATTTTGAAAACCAGCACGATATAATCTTGTCTCTCTGCTTTGTGCCTAGGATTAATTGAACAAGAATTTGTTTGATAGATAAATATCTTAGGTAATCACTAAACTACGCATATTAAGTTACCTTAATTCTTAAATTGTAATACTAGAGTAACACCATAGATTTAAGTCCAGACAAAGTTTCCAAGTACGCTAAATGTGAGCTTTCCCTGTTTCTAATTTAATATGATATAATAGATGATTTTAATACTGCAAATATTTCCTGCTTAAATCTCATCTTTCGTACATTATGCTCGATTTTTCTCATAGGAACATTGAAACGTACCTATTTCCATCCGTTTCGATTAGACAACCACTCCTTCGGAGCAATTGCCCGCCATCGTTTAACAGAATAATTAAATATTGTAAAAATAGAAAAAGGAAACTTTTCAAAAAATAGCTCTGCATACAATTAATTCGCCTGCTCTGCTTCAAGGCACAGGTTTTATTATTCCAACCACCAAAGTTATTACAAATATCTTTAGTTGATAACATATTATAACTTCCAATTAAAAAAATAAAACTTAATAAAATTAAAGCGAAACTAACTTCATAAGAAATAGTTTGAGCAACATCGCGTAACCTACCTAATAAAGCATAATTAGAGTTAGAAGATCATCCTGCAACCATAACTCTATAAACCCCTAATCTTGTGCAACTTAAAAAAAATGTTAAACCTAAATTAAAAGAAAACAACTTAACAAACTTTGGTATACATAATCAAACTAATAAAGATAAAAATAAAGAAAAAAACAGGCGAAAAATAATAACAAATATAATTACATATTAAAGGATAAGTTTGCTCTTTAGCAAACAACTTAATAGCATCTCTAAAAGGTTGAAGAATCCCACAAATCCCAACTTTATTAGGGCCTTTACGGATTTGAATATAACCTATCACCTTACGTTCAAGTAAAGTCAAAAAAGCTACTCTAACTAGTACAAAAATAATTAATAATAAACTTCGACTAATAAATAAAATAATTTCACACAAATACAATACTATTTGTGATAAATCACATACATAAATGCTAAATTTATTACACCTCACTTATTAATCCCAAACATTTTTATAATTTTGTTAACTCTAAAAGAAGTATCTCCATATATCCCTCTCTCTCAATGGTTCCGACTAATCTGGTGATATTGAAACCTCGAATCTCTTGTTCCGGCAACATTTTTTACCCGCTGATTCCGATTTAACTAATAATTACCCATACCAAATCACAAACTCGATTTCAATTCCGAAATTGATCATTTCACGAAATGGCGTATAAGGTTTGAGGCCTTTAAAATATATTACATAGTCCGGAAATTTCTTCTCATATTTCACTAGGAAGTAATATAATTTTTTTTTACATAAAGCATAAACTTGTTTTGGATGAATTAAGTTTGTCTGCAATCTCAAGAATCATTATGCATCGATCATCTTCAATCAAAACCTTTAGTTGTATCAATGGTATTTAGCTCACCAGAAAGCGGTAAACCTCTCATTCGCAGGTGAGTTCTGCTACAGCATTAGTTCCATCCCACACATATTTCTCTATGTGCTTCTGTGTCGACTTTTTTGAAATAAAAAGTAAAATGTGTCTTATATGTTCACTTTGATGTTCCGAGTTCTACTCACTACTACAACACAACCGATCACTTTTAAACTTTTTTACGAAATAAACATAAACCTGTCTCTACATAACTGTATACACCTATAACCTGCGCCTCAGTGCTACATGTGTATACGGTTTTTACCTTTTTTCTCTCTTTTATTTATTTAGGAATTTTATTGTTTTTAGATTTTCGTCCTTTCTTTTTTACTTCTCCCTATATACTTTGTATAAGCTATTAATAACGATAAGATTTGCTTTTAAGAGTCGATTGAATTTGGCTGTTAATTTATTTCAGCTGAAATTAATGTGTAAATAAATAAGTAAAATAAATAACTAAAAAAAAAAACAACATAATTAGGGATAAAAAAAAAGAAGGCCAAGTTTTCTTATTGTTTTTTTTTCTTTATGGCATGAAAATCAAAATTGGATGAGCGTGAAAACCACTTCAACTTGAAGTAGAACTCTTCAAACAGCACACATTATTTTAAGGGTTTTGGCAGTTAGTGTTATCACGACACAAAACTCTGGCAACTCTGCGTGCGCGGTATAGTCGTTTTTATTTTTACGGCGATTGGTATTTTTTATTTCTTTTAATTTTTGTGGCTAATTAGCTTTTTCGTTGTGCTAAATTATAAGAAATTGTAAAATAAAGTGAGTGTATTTAAAGTAAGAGGAATAAATTTGTCTTCTTGCTTTAATTCATTTGGTTTTTGCAAGCAATAATTGAGCTCTGTATAAGTCTCTCTTTTTGCTGTTGTTTGTTTTGTTCTACTTTCTCTCTTTTTATTTTTTTTGGTGTTGGCAGTTTTGTTTTCCCTTCGCTCTCTCAGTACAGTGGTTACCGTAACTGAGAAATTTACTCAAACTTGCTGATACCTTGTGCTGTTGATTTATTTATTTTATTTGCAATTTGTTCGTGGACATGTATTGTTTATATATGCCTTGTCGTGCGAAAACGTGCCCAGAGTCTAAACGTTTCATTTCTTGTTAGCTTTGTGATCGTTTTTGCCATGCAAAGTGTGCCGGTATTATAGGCCGTGCTGCTGACGCAGTCGCTGATCCCTCGAAAAGTTTACGTTGGTCATGTCCTGACTGTAGGAAGCGGGATATTGACTTTTACAAACTCTTCACGGAAACGAGAAATGGTTTTTCGGAATTGAGTAGAAATCTCTGCTCCTTATATAAGAAGTTTGAGCTGATTAACTCTAGGTTTGATGAGTGTCGTCTTATTGAGCACTCATATTCTTCCCAGCCTAGCAAAATAACAACTCGTAGCGTAGCGTGTGGGACGTCACCTCCGATTCCTTCTAAACTTGATTCGCTGGTGCAAGTTGACGCTCCCTCTAACACTACACCGAAAGTCACCGTTTCCGATACTGCTGAGTCGGTCGGTAACAAAACAGTTACAAACAAGCCGGCAAGTCCTTCTGCTTTAAGTTATGCTCAAGTGGCAAGTGTATCCCCTTCTAGTCCCATCGCTCATTCTATTCAGGCGTCTTCTCCTAAATACAATAATGAACAAAATAAATTATCTTCACCCACTGGCGGTTCGAATGCTGGTCAACAAAATGGGCATGTCGCACAAGCTGCTCGTGCAAGTGTGTTAACCCCCTCAATTTTTTCCCCATCTCATAACTCCCCAGCCGTGAACCCTACTGTTCCTAGTAGTAATGTCATTTTCTTGACGGCAGTTCCTCCCAGGAAAGCAATATTTGTGTCAAGACTGGCACCTGAAACATCGGTGGATAACATAACAAGCTATCTGGCGGCGAAAGTCCCGTCAGTCAACTTAAAGCACGTTAGCATTTTCAAAATGTCTCCTTCTCAATCTAGAGCAATCTCTTCTTTTAAAATACTTGTTCCAACTGAAAACAGTGATATGTTGTTAAATAAACCACTGTGGCCAGTAGGATTCTTAATTAAGGAATTTATTCCTCGAGATCGACCTCGTAATACCAAAGCAGTAGTCCCGTCGCCTTCAAAAAACTAAATGTTTCTGCAGGCCCATTATATCTCATTTATCAAAATGTTAGGGGCCTAAATTCAAAAATTCGTTCCACTTTCCTAAATTCAGTAAGCACGGGGTTTTTCTGTTTGGCCTTCACTGAAACTTGGTTAAAACCTGATCTTCATTCGTCGGAACTTTTCCATAATTCTTTCCATGTTTTCAGAAGTGATCGATTGAATCGCATTGGTGGCGGTGTATTAATCGCCATATCTGCGTCAGTCACGTCCAATTTAATAGAATTTCCCACTTCTCCTGACGTAGAATTTATCGCCATTCCAGTGAAAATGCCTGACAAACAACTATTTATTAGCTGCTCCTGCATTCCCCTAAATTCTGATATCTCCATATATAAGAAGCAGGCTGCTCTCATTTGTGAAGTGGCCAAGCAGTCTAGACCCACTAATGTTATCGTTGTGTTGGGAGATTTCAACCTGTTTCAAGTCACTTGGTGTAACAGTAAAAATTCTGGTTGTTTAATTCCTACTTCAACATCTGATAGAGCTGTTGTGTTCTTTAACGAATTATTTCACCATAATTTAGATGAATATAACCGTACCATTAATTGTAATGGTAGATTGCTCGGTCTCTGCTTTGCCAATTTTCCTGAGATTAATGTTAATCGTTGTCCACCTTCTAGTTTACCTGAGGATCCTTATCATCCTGCAATGTGCATTTCCTTTCATCACAAGTATGATGGTTCGTTGAACTGCCTTAATATTCCAAATCCAACCTTTTCTAGCAAATTTTATAATTTTCGTAAAATCAATATTGTCTTGCTAAAAAATCATCTTTCACATATAAGGCTTGGTTTCTCAACTGGAAGTATTGAAAGCGTACTGTCATCGTTCTACAATACATTAAATCTAGCTATTGCTGCATCTGTTCCGATCAAGCAGTGCCGACCTCCGAATAGATGTCCCCCATGGTTTAATAAGACAATTAAATATTATAAGAATAGGAAAAACAAACTTTTCAAGAAATTTTCGAAAAGTGGCTTTTCTTTAGACTATTTCGCTTACTCAGCCGCAAGGCATAGATTTAACTCCCTCAATCATCAATATTACTGCAGATACTTTCAGTTCATTAGATCCTCTCTCTTTATTAATCCCAAATACTTCTTTAAATGGGTTAATTCAAGAAGAAAGGTTTCCGCACATCCCTCGCATGTTTCTTTTAATGGCTCTGACTCCTCGGATGATTTTGAAATCTCAAATCTGTTTGCTGAGTATTTCCATCGAAACTTTTCGACTGCTAGTTTCGATTTATCAGCAAACTACCCATACCCTAACTTGGTTTCAATACCTCAATTGGTTATTTCTGAAGATGACGTTTTTAAAGGGTCGAGTTCCCTAAAATACAGTTGTGCGCCTGGACCTGATGGAATTCCATCATGCGTACTTAAATCTTGCGCCGCTGAGCTATGTGGCGTTATCTCTCAGATTTTTAATCAGGCCTTGAATCTAGGCGTGTCCCCTTTGTCTTGAAAGAGTTGTTTTATCATTCCTATTCACAAATGTGGGAGTAGACAACTTGTTGAGAACTATAGAGGCATCGCTAAGTTGAGTGTCTTGCCTAAACTGTTCGAGAGTATTGTGACTCAGCATCTGGTTTTTGTCACCAAAACGTATATTTCTCCACTCCAACATGGCTTTCGAAAAGGAAAATCTACGGTCACCAATCTGTTAGAGTTTACTTGTCATGTCTTCAAGTCTTTTTCTAGTGGCTCTCGCACTGATGTCATATACACTGATTTTAGCAAAGCGTTTGATTTGGTTAATCATAAATTACTTATCTTTAAACTTCAAGCCTCTGGCTTCTCTTCCCACTTAGTTAAATGGATAAACTCTTATCTGCATAATAGATCATTCAGGGTTTTGTTTAACTTCACCACCTCAAATGAATTCCCTGTTACTTCAGGTGTACCTCAAGGTAGCCACTTAGGACCCATTTTATTTAATCTATACATTAATGACCTGCCTTCGGTGATTATATACAGCCAGATCTTAATGTATGCTGATGATGTGAAACTGTTTTCTTCCTTTTCCTTAGAATCGCAATCACTTCAGCTTCAAACTGACCTGAATAATTTAATGGCATGGTGTTCGTCGAATCATATGACGCTAAACCTAAATAAATGTAAGAAGCCTTCTTTCTCAAGAAGGAAGTCATTCATTACCCATTATTTCATAGATTCACACAAGTTGGAGGATGTCGAGTCGTTCATAGATTTAGGCGTTCTCTTCGACCATAAGTTACGTTTTAACTTGCATGTCGAGTGCTCGTTAAGCAAAGCTAGGTTACTAGGTCTGCGCTTGGTTTCATAAAGAGGTGGTCCAAAGAGCTGGATGATTCTTATATTACTAAAAGGCTGTACACGTGTTTGGTTAGACCTATACTTGTGTATGCTTCTGTTGTGTAGTCTCCCTCATATAGGTGCTATGCAGATTCAATCGAATCTGTTCAAAAGCAAGTCTTGCTGTTTGCCCTTAGGAATTTGGGTTGGGATCCGATTGCCTCTCTTCCCCCCTATGAAAATAGGTTGCTTCTGCTGTCCTTACCGTCTCTTGAGAAACGTAGATTTGTTCTTGGCGTTTGCTTCGTAATCAAAGTAATAAACGGTGCTATTGACTCGCCATCATTACTTGGAGAAATAAGTTTCAATGTCCCTAACCGCTCTTCTAGGCACTTTACCTTGGTTAGGCTTAGCCAATGTAAATATAATTAAGAGCTGTTTAACCCGCTCAGAGTTGTTTGCAAGAACCTAAATAACGTCTATCATTTATTCTCATTATCGGACTCTCTAAAGTCTATTAAAGCCACATTGCTTAACATACGTGATCTGCCTATGTCGTATTTAAACCAACTTTATCCCTAAAAAGTCATTATGAGTCGAAAATGAATTGTTGTTAACTATTATCGGTTGCCAAGCTTACGCATGTTTGCGATGGCTTAGGGGTTCATTTGCAATTTTTTCATGTACCGGTTGTGGGTGTGGCTCTGTGCTAATTGTGTATATGCTTTTTTTCTTTTTTTTATTATACTTATACTAAATTTTAATAATAATTAATTTAAGATTTACTTTAAGAGTCATTTGAACTCGACTGTCATTTGTTTTAGTCGAGTTCCTGTATAAGTAGAATAAATAACTAAATAAATAAAACTAGGATCCTATATAGAGGATTTTATTGAATATTGTTAGATAATATTGTATTTTTCAGATTAGATTCGTACCACAGGAGTGTGCATTTATAACAACGTTGATTTTATTTGCAATTTTAGAAAACTCATTTACAGAAAACGTGTTTATAAAATTTAAAATCAACTTATTAACAGGAAATAGGGTTTTAATATTTCACAACACATTACTATTATGAGCTAATATCCACTTGGCTGACTTGCTTCTTCAAACGTCACGATACAGCTCTTCTCGCTTTGAGTTGCTCTACTAATTATAAACCTCTTGAAAACAAGTTACCAATATCAGATTTCATTGTGATATTTTTGTTAATCGTTTTATGTGTTCGATTTCTTGCGAATTTTTATTAGTCTTCCTGACAATCGCCAACTGCCTGAAGTACTTTTATGTTGTAATCAAGGCTGCTAAAGCATCGCAAATTTTTATTTACTTTTATTATTTTCCCATCTATTTAGGAAAATTAGTTTTCCATGCAATTATGTGCTTTTGTACACATTTATCTTATCAGGCGTGTAATTTTCCTAAGAATACGTTCAAATAAATATTTAAGTAAAAGCGAACATTAAGTTACAACATTTTAAGGGTAGATATTTTATGTTCTTGCGAGGCCGAAATTTCATATAGCATATTTTTTACTGATTCTTGAGACTGACACTTATATGTCGTCCAGAACGCAGAATTATCAAATGATGAGGGTATTACTGAAACTAACCCGTATTTGGAGACATTTGAAAAATCATCTTACAAGATTATCGAAATGTTGGGCAAGCGTTAAATTAATTGTTTAAGTTTAGAAGGTATAACACGCGATGTCTGTTAATCCTACAGCTCTGTACACCTATTCGAAAGATCGGAAACGGGCTTTAATATTTCTGGAACCCCTGTTCGGTGCCGCTTCGCAAGAATTGAAGGCTGAGCAGACTGATATACGTGCCTTTGCTGAGCTAGCTAGTTCGGGAGATGTGGCAGGTTTTACATTTTGTCTCTCGGAGTCTCCTTACAGGTTTACACCTAAAAGAATAGCGCATTCTTCCCCTTTACTCGAACAGACGAACGGACGAAACCTATCTTAACGAATGGGCATATTTTCGGCCCGGAGCCATTCTCTACCCACCCTGTCCTAGCTAATAGTCTCCTCCGGCCCATGAAGTCTATGGGAGACCCTGAAATTGGGTCCGGAGACCCCTAATCTAATTTCCTCTCATATAAAAAAAAATTTTTTTATATCATTGTTTTCTTTTATACTATATACAGAATTTATTGTATTGAAATGAGTTATCGTTTAATTGAGGTAATTGTAATTATGTATGTATGTATGTATGAATGTAAATATATATGTAAGTGAATATGTTTACGTATAGAAACTTTTATATAGAATAAGAGTAAATTATTATACATAAATCGTTTATCAATTTGAATTAGTAATTATAAATAAATTTTTCTTATATTGATGTGGCCACAAATTACATATTTTTTTTTATTTATCTACCTTATAATAAATCACCATAAAGAGCATCGAACCATGTGTAGGAAATGAGGCATCATATTCATATGGCATTATTTTAGCAGAATAACTAATATAATATAACATCGAAAGTAAGCGTTCTTTAACCGGATCAAAGTTAATTGATTCCAAAAATCGGCCAAAATGTAACACATTAATATTTTCCACATGTAAAGAATGGTTAACAAAAACAAACTTTCTATTTCTTTGCCCAGCAAAAGTTCTAATTTGATGATCACAACTATGCGAAATTTAGTAAGAAAAAAACTCCTTTTTTCTTTTTAGAAAACTGCGCAAACCGAATTTGTTGTTGACGTTATTAAAGAGTTTATACGAGTTTTCCACTTCAAATTTTGCGCAATATCGGGGCGACAAAACAGCTTTTGTTAGACATGTTTTTGTTGTTTCTCTTTTTTTTTCTATTTGAAAAAAATGATCACCCACACCTCAAAATTAAGAAAAAAATACAAACGGCCACGCAATGAAACATTTTTCTGGAATTCTTTAATATGCAATAATTTACAATATGTTTCAATTTCTCAGAGTTGCTTGCAGAGTTGCACTAAAATAAGTCATGTTGTTTCGCAGACAATTTTACCGCCACAAATCAGTGTTCAAGAGACCAGCTGCCGAGCTTTTCGATAGTATTTATTTAATTTTTTTATTGGAATCTATCTTCCATAAAAATTTAGAAACTTTATTTTCCTTTCTTTTCCTTTTTCTCAATCAAATTTTTCTTCTCCTCTTTGTCAAAAAAAATGCTATCTTCTTCTTCCTACCTTTAAGTTAGTCCCTGTTGCTCCCGGCAAAATTCTCTTCCACATCAAGCATGTTTTTCGTGAGTGAAATTAACAGCTTATATAGCACAAGGTTGTATTTACATCAAATATAACAATATACAACCACATGTTACAAAGGTGACCTTTTGCCAAATAAAGTCGAATATCGCAAAAGAAGTTATTCTTACGCAATCCCGGGATTTATTAACCCATTATTATATATTTCTGTTGCCTCTAATGTATAAAAATTATTTTGGGTTTTCACGAAGTGGTTGAAATATTTTTGAAGAATACATGATTTTTGAAAAATTCTTACAAAAAATGCACCATGCATCATGCAAATGATATGGATTCTTGGAATTTTTAATTATGATAATCTTTGTACGCTATTGTTTATTAACAAAAGCCACTTATGAATACAATGAAAATTAGGACAAACTCATTCCGACTATAGAGCCCGAATTAATATGTTTTACCTTAATTTTTTCTCAACCACCAATGTGGAGAAAATAATATTTGGGGCGAACTGATATTTGCAGCGAAATTCTAGTGATGTTGTGTGTCAATATTCGATGGCGCCCGTTGCGAAAAGCTCATAAAATTATGAAACAGTAGAATGTATTGTTGCCTGTCAAACTTTTGTTGGAAAAAATTCTTATGAATTCTTATCTCCGCAAAATATTATATATTTTTTACATAGTTGTGGCATAAATGATCTGGTATAAAATGACGTTCTAAATAAATGACATTTAGTTCAACTTAGCTTAAGTCCTAGCAATAACACTTCCTTTCTAATTTGAGGAAAGTTTTCAATTTTGCGGGTTGAGTTCGTATTAGAATTCGGAAGAAGCTCAGTGTTAGATGATCTGATTTGATGTTGTGTGAATTTTACTTTGATTTGAAGCAGTGAGTATTTGAATATTTTTGAAGCATTTTGCATTGGAATTTATTCAATCTGACTAAACTAAGATAAAGTACATTTCCTTACTGTTGCTTACTTCAACTGTGTACTCGGCAATATAAATTTTTTTTTGGAATTTTATCTGTAGACTTAGTGTAACTCTTCAAATTACCGTTTTAGTCAAACATATATTTCAACATTTCTTTCGCGGCGCTATTTTATTTGTCAGACACTAAATGAAGCAATGAAGTAACGACTGAAATTTGGTTAAATTGTTTAGATTATTACCTCTCTAATGATTCTTTTATAAAATATACAATTACTTACGAGCGCCAGGAAGTATTACTAAAAATGAAACAATAGACAAGCAGAGTATTAATATCACAGAGCACTTCCATATTTTCTAGTTAGCACACAGTATATAAATTGTTGAGCTTAAAGCTGCACTTTTCGCAAATTCTGGTTTAATGTTTTAAAAAGGCTTATCATTGTTTTGAAGGCATAGCAATATGCTAACTACATTTACACCACCACATTGAATTTACCAATATGCAGTCGATTAGTGTGTAACGTACATGCCTAATTGGTCAACGCATTCCGATAGTTAACTGCAATAAAGTAACCAGTAACGTATTGTATATAGGTAACGGTTATGCAAATTCGCAAAACCTGGCGATTGAGAAATGCGCTAATAAGAATAGGCTATTTATATGACTACACAATACTTGCCCGTCTACTTTTACTTGACACATGGCCTAGTTTTATTTTTTTCTTAATCCTCTTAGATATACTGGTAAACGTGCACATTCAAGACGTAATTCTCAGAAAGGTATTTTATTACAATTTACATTCAATAGTGAGTATTTCATCGATTCACAAAAATTTATTTAAGGGCTCTATCGATGAAAGGCCGTGCTCGTCGCTTTTATTAAAAGAGATAAACTAGTGCGTTCTTACCGTGTTTTTAGAAACTTTATTTTCATAATCCTAGCTCTTTGCAAAAATCTAAACAATATCCCCAATTCAGTCTCAACTCTTCAAATGGTATCACATTAACTGTCTGCAGTATACGTGCCATGCTTACGTCATCTAAATTACCTTTGTATTTTTGAAGATTGTACCAAATGTTGTTATTATTATCGATTGGCTAGTTGTTGCATGTGAGTATCGATTTAGGGCTTCGTTGCCCACTCGGGTTTATACCCGGCGCGAATAGGCGTCTGTGTTAGGTGTGCACATGCTTCTTCTCCCTGCATTATTTGATCATTTTGTCCTTTCTTCATTTTTTATACTTGACAAAACTTTTTGGCTTTTACGTTTTTATAGGCAAAATTTCTTTATAAATAAATAAATAAATTTATAACAAATTACAACTTTGTAGTTACGTCGCTGTTCACTTGTAATAAGTGGCCAGTACTCAGCCGCATAATGAAGCTGCCCGCCCAATTATATTGTCGTTGTATAGGCAAAAACAATGCTTTATATAAATCATATAATTTAATTTCATCAAAAGTAAACACATAGAATTATTTGCAATTTTTTTTTCAATTAATAAGGACTATTATAAATAGACTTCAAAACGGCTATCTTGGTGAACTTTTCGATAGTACCATTTCGTTGAAAAAATCTAGAACGCAGCTATGTAATTATTGAACCACTAATTTCAAACCATCAAAATTTTTGAAAAGGTGTTTAAATGGATAACTAATTCTATTTTTTATCATCCATAACCTACGAACGCAGTATCATCTGTAATTTGTTTAAATTTCGTTTGTTCTATTTATTTATTTTTTGAGCTTAATTAGAAACGTTTATTCCTCTAGTTACTCATTTTTATTTATTTGAATATTTGGGACACGTAAATGTTAAAAAATAACGAAATAACAACAATAAAGATTAAAGTAAATTGAAGACATAATACACTCAATTTTAAATATAGGTATGGTTTTCGAATAGACGGGCGAAATGGCGCAGAGAAGAGAAACTACGCACACAACGACGGCCTGCGCACAATATTGGAAACAGTAGCCGAACAAGTGCTGAAACACCTTCCAACAATAGCTCCATACCAAGTAACATTACAAATTCAGTCTTAGGAAGTGTCGCAGACAACAATTCTTCTAGTCATACCCCAAATTCGACTAGCGCCAATGCAACAAATAGTGAAGCAACAGCTGCTACATCTGCGGCCCTTGTAACAGCGAGTAGTAATAGTAGCACCAATGTTATTGAAGGCGCTGATGGTGGTGGGAGTCATACAAATTCGGTGAGTCCTCCACTACAGGCTGTTGCTCCACGTCTTCCACTGAATTCTGGATTTAATTCAATGTACTCTCCTATACCTCAACCGATTGCAACAATGGCAGAAAATTACAAGTAAGTTAGCAATTTAAACGTAGCTCAGCAGCTAGAACCTTCATCAGTGTATTACTTAATACAAACTTATCGGATTCATTGGAGACAACACTAATTTTTAAAAATGTATGTGAAAAATATTTGAAATGAATTTCGGCCTATGTTTTTCTTATGAGTCTTAGAATCTGTTTTGTGCAAGCTTGGTAGTTATTTTTTTTTCGGAGAATTTTTTTAAAAGTAAATGATTTTACTTCAAACTAATTTAATTATGGCCCGCGGACTCTACTGAATTTAAACGGACTGCATCAATTATAGATTCCTAATCACTTTAGACATATCCAGTTGCAAAATTTTCTAACATAGCATATGTCTGAAGATTGGCATTACAAGTAACGATAAGTTTACTAAGAACTTCTGGGAATAATAATTAAGTCGCTCAGAGAATATAACTACTTCATAAATTCTCTAGTTGATGCAAGTCGAACCATATAAGAAACATTTGTTTGCGTAATTAAATATTGAAAGTAGTCCAATGAAATAAGCCTTCAAGCTCTCTAGTGTCGAACGTTTTAAAATTTCTACAAAATACCATAATTGTGACTGCCGTATACTATGGTTATTTATACCCATTACCGAAGAATGCGGGTATATGCATTTTCTCATATCGTTTAGCACACCCAGAAGCAACTTTTAGAGACCCCATAAAGTACAAAGTACAGTTGAATCAATTTAGGTGTGTCCATTTACACGTCTATCCACCTGTGTAATGCGTAGGAAATCGGAGCTACAGCCAAAATAGACATAGTTCAACAATTATGGTATATAAAATTTTTCATTTTTTTGTCAAAAACATTATGACGCGCTGAAGAAAGCTTGGAAAACCCCATAAAACGTATACATTCTTGAGGAGCCTCAAATTCGTTATGCACCTAAGCATATCCGTCTACTCGACTGTTCGTCTATCCAACCATGCAGTATTCGTTTTCCTGGTCGCAAGTATGAAGATATCGCATATAAATTGCAAACGAACTTGAAAATTACCATAACTGAGAACAGCTTTGTTTTTCGTGCTTTTTGTTCGTTTATAAAATGTAACAGATACACAATATAAACTTCTCCATTTGTTGTTCAACAAGTAAGAAAATTATGTTCGGGTGTGGTCAAATCTTCTATGACGACAATCTTTATATTAAAATAGAATTTGCAAGTATTTATTGTGCCAAGGAGCAAAGTACCGTTTGTTTTGCTTTGTGCTGTACCGTGGGCCTCTCTTTTGACCGATTTGGCTTATTTCCATGCAACGACGTCCGATACCTGTGTTTTTGCGACAAACGTGCCTAAATGGATTCACATTTGATACTGATCAATAATATATATAGACTTATAAAGTCTCCGAAAATTCTTTTAGAATGTAACAAACGTTTTGATAAATGAATTACATCTCGATACTGTGTAACAAATGCCTGAGTAACAGTTACAGAATATACGTGCGTCTGTTGTAGTTTTCAACGAACAAGCCAAAACCCACATATCTGTTTTGTTTTTTGAAGGAGTAGAAAGTTTACCACAGACATTACATGGACAGAGAGAAGGTGATGCTCAGATTGATTTAGAGTTTGATGCTAATGAGAAATTGATATATTATGTCGGATCTTTGAAGCTTCCTTCTGGGTGTTGCAAACGTTTTGGAGTAAAGAATATTCATATGCTTCACTGTTGGTCTTGTAGATTTACACCGAACAATGTTCTGTGATAATTATGAGAATGATGGAAGCAAAAATATGACATTTTTTTGAATGCTGATATTTTAACGTATAATTGCGGGCACAGCTAAAGATAATACTAGTATTCGATTATCAAAAATTGGTATGATGGAGAAAATTAGATAGTGCTTTCACATCAAATTGCTTATACTTCCTCACAACGAATTTAAAACGTTCCTCTTCACTTTATTCGATCACGTTGTTTCGTGGATTTAGTTTCAAACGAAACCCTGTTATCGTTGTAATATTATGTCGGGTTTAATTTTATTAAATTTCTAATTTTTTACAAATTTCTCGTGCTCAGTCAAATCTATATATTTAGTAGAAGTAAATTCAATGTGCTGATATTGGTTGATTTATGGAACGTATGATATAAAACATATATCCATTCCACCATTGTGGGTACACATAACTTAATCATTGCTGTTTTTGCAACGTAAGTGTTAGTCGCTTACAAACCGTCGTTGAGTGCGTATCAAAGTGCAAAAAGATGAATGTTAAGAAGCAGCATCTAGGGCCCTGCAAAAACCACATCACATTTGTTAAGTCGATGAATAATGGAAGATAAGCAAAAAACATAGATTAATCAGATAAAACCATCCACATCTCTAGCAACCGACGAGCATTCATGCTCACAGATGCTACTATATCTGCTACGAACTTCTGAGGAATATTATGAGAATAGTACATTTAACGCTATTAAGCCCAGTTAATCAAATCAATTCACTCGTTTGGCGAAAAGGAGCTATTTACAGTCAACCTAACTCGAAAAGTCGTTTTGTTTCACGACAACGCTCGTCCGCATGCAGAAAAAATAAAAAGAAAGTAATCTTCAGTGTAGTTTGTGAACTTCTCTCGCATGTGAATTAGTCAGACCTGGCTTCCTTTACCACTTGTTTAGATCGGTACAGCGGATCAGCGATTTACAAAGTCTAAATATGCGCAATGCCCGTTTCGCCTCGAAAACACCAAGTCTCGAGAGCATCCGTAAGCTCCCGAATATGCTCTTTGCGGCAAAAGGCCACAAAGAGCATACTTTATTCAGCAGCATAAGCTTCGTTTAATCTTAGTGACTTCCTTATTATTCAAAATGGTAAACTGTGAAGAAGAATGAAAAGGAAGATCAGCTTAAGTGTATGCGTTCTATAACTAATCACAGTTTGCCGAACGTTGATCCGAAAGCAGTTTTTTGTAGATGTATTTTGAGAAATTTAGAAACCATGTTCATCCTTCTTTCCTCTAAGATCAGATCGGTAATTGATCTTCCCGTCTTCGAAGTAACCAAGTTGTGATACCATTCTTATGTCAAACCGAATAGCCGAATTCTGAACGGTTTTAATCCAGTCTTTACGTGAAATTTATGAGCGTATTATTCGATTAAAAATTAATTTTTATTTAATTCTTGCAGATTTTTTTCTTATCACCTTGTTCTTATAATTAGAACTAAAAAAATAAATTGCTTCTTTTTGTTATTCGTTTTCAACATAAACTTAATGTCATATTTTTATACCCATCCCCGAAGGATAAGCAGTGTGCTCATTTTGTAATAACGTTTGCCACACCCATAATCAATTACCGAATCGATCTTAGTAAGTCCGGCTGTCCGTCTATGTAATGTCTGGTGTAATCGTACTTTTGGCAGAAGAAATGATGCTTTCGAGTTCAAATTTGGCTGCAATATTGGAAATTCTTGCGCGCAGATTGGTCTAGAAAATGGGTCAAATCAGTCGCAATACAACGTTTAGTTAGTTAGAGCACCTCTTTTTTCCAAACCAGATAAAAATTTTGTTTTTTGCTAATTACCCGCAAACTATAGCATTTAAGTCTACAAAAATTTTTACGTAAGTCCTATAAGAGATTCCATAGTACCTTGCACTAGTACATTCACCCAATATTTTAAGCATGTCCGTTTATTCAGTTGTTCATCTTTCCGTCTGCACAACTGTGCTAAATATGCTCCCGTCTGCAAAGATAAATACATTGCCCACAAATTGGCAAAGCAGATTGAAAATTGCCAAAACCAATCAAAGGACATATCAACACCACGTCTGCGCAACAGAAGCTGAGAATGCACGTGCTTTCCGAGTTTTTTGCTTGCTTCTCATAAACTACAACAGATACACAATATAAAGTCCAGCTGTTTTCAAAAATATAATAGAAAATAGCAGCCACATAATATTTTATTATAGCCTTAGTTTTACGTACACACAAGGGCCTAGAAATCCAAAAATATTGCGGATTATTCTACAGATAATACCGCTATCCAATGCGGATTTTAAAAGCTTTTATTGTTCGTACTTAAATATAAATAAATGAGCCAATTTTAAGATACCCCACAATTTGCTGACTCCACCTAAAACCGTTTAGTCTTAATTTAAGCTTGGTCTTCAATGTTTCATCTCCAGATTTCTTATTCAACAACAAGGTAAACTTATTCTACCATAGTAATTAAAAATCTTTGCAGTCCTTCTTGATAAGTTTTTTTTTACAAGCGTACATACATACAGATTTCTTTTCTTTACAGATGACTTTCCGTCAAACACCGGTAAAAACGGTCTTGTTACCTTTGTGCTCTTTTAACATTCTGACGTCTAAATGTGGAGACTAAAAAAACATGACATACATGACGTTTTTATTATAATAATGCAACGGTACAAATAGAAAATTTTTAAACATTGAAGGAACATATAAAAGAAAACTGTAAAAAAATGGAGGAAATTATAATCACCATATCTTTATTCTATTTTGTAGAAAATAAACAAGACTAGGCCTATAAAAACAGTTTTTACTTGTTTAACGTAGAGGTAGCGTTAAAAAATGAAGGAAACCGAAGGGGGATTTTTAATATGTTAATTTAATCAATTTTGTTTTTAATCTAATATTTTAACAAACTTTTGCGCTGCAAACCAATAAAATTTGTTAATAAAAATGAAGACGTTTTCCCTACAAAATAGCATTAAAATATTGGAACCATATATTTTTCTAGTTTATATATGATTTTCTTTAAAAGACGTTCTGAAGCTATTCTTTCTTTTTTTTTAAAACAAGACACTTCGAAATTCGACAAGCTATTAAAATATAATCAGCATCTATATCTATCCTCACCTACATTCTAGCTCAGTGACATCATCACTTAGCTCTATGTCAACGTCATGCCTGCATCAAAGAGACAGCTATCCCTACATGTTTCACGACCCGCTGTCGCTTGGCTCTGCTTACGTGGCCCACGCACGTCCTTCGTGTAACCCATCTGCAGCACATCAGCCGTCAGCACAACACCCTGTTTATGGCAGCAACACCAGTGTCAGTGGAAATAACACCGGTAATCATTTTTAAAGATTATATTTAATGAGAGCATTTAATGTACTTTTTATACTTTTTTAATAGTGTATATTTTTTAAATCGATTTATTTTTTACGGTAGAAAATCAATCGTTCACTGGCGTGTTGTCGGCCGGTGTGTCGGTTCCGGTGCAAATCCCCCCTCAAAATAGTGGTGAAATAAATGGCACTAATTACTGGTCGCGTCTTCAGTGATCAACGCTCTTTAATATGTCGCCAAAATTGCTCAGCAAACCTGCTATATCAACTCATTGCGATGACGTAAGTGCCAAAACTGCAGATACAGTGGGTTTATCTCTCTGTGATACGAATATAGAGATCGGCAATGGTGCCGCCACCCTATTAGCTACAGAGTTAACCGGTGTAGCTGTCAGCTGTTATTCATCTACGCATCCTAAATTGAATTTGACCTCTGATGAACGCTCAGCATTATCCTCTCTCGTGTTAACCACTGCGCCACAGCCACATCAGCATCCGATAAATCACATCGATGTTAGAAATGTAAACACATCATGATAGCAAAATTTTCAACGTAATCAATACAATCAGTGAACTATTTTTCTCCAGCTCTTTTTTCTTCATGTGTAATGGAAACGTAAATAACCAACTCTATGTTGCTGTCATTATAACCTTCACCAACGACAGCAGCTAAAGTATGCCACCGGAATGATATATACATTCTTAAATATATTTCAAAAGAAAAAATAACACAAACGAGCTCCAATGAAAGCAATAATCCGTCAACGCACACAATACTCGGCATGAATACATAAGAAGCAATTGTTCTAATTTGAGCACAAGTACAGCCAATCACACGCTTCATTTTGATAGCGTGATGCCCAGCCTGTTATTCACATAAATTGAAGATACGGATATTAATGTTTTTATAACATAACGCGGACCAACAAGCATTATATATATGCATATACGAACAATGTGCATAATTTTGTTGTGACACAATTTTTGTAATTTTTTGATTTGGAAATTTTCATATCCTCAATTAACGTGTGCTTCAACAAAATTTATATAAAAATAAAAAGGATATTTCGATAGCCCTTGCAGCTAACATAAAAAGAAAAGTTCACATAACTTTTACAATTCTTTAAGGAATTAGAAAGATTAAGACTTTTAATTTGACATAAACTGAAATATGTTAAATGACTGCAACTTTTATATGGATACATATATATATATATATATGGATATATATATATATATATATATAACAGTCAATAAGCAAAAGAAAACGAACTAGTTTCTGCAACAATATAACAGTAAGTTTAGCTTGCATTTACCATTACAAAATTATATTATAGGAATGCATCAATATATGAAATTCAGTAGTTTTTGTACATTGAAGCAAAAATCATGAATCAAGAGCCAGACAACAGTATATTATTCTAAAGAAATACTAAATATTTAAAATACGTATAGCGTCTTTCAACAAGAAATATCATTCTAATTTGCAAGCCAATTTTGAATTGTCGACAGACACGATCGTTTAAACAAAATTATACGAGTGGTAAGGCTTATTTTCAACTGTCGAAGCACGTAAACGCGTGAAACTGCCTTTCAAGCATCCAAGAGAAGGCGTTAAACAATCTCGCCATTTTCGGGGTGGCAGTGTAATTAGGCCACACTTTTTCGAGTATGCTGGAGGTTTGACTGTTACGGTGAAAGGATGCCTTACCGAATAACTGATTCTCTTCGCTAGAAACTGATGGTAGTTATGTTATGATAATATTTATCTTATTTTCAGCAGGGCACCAGTTATAAAATTTATAAAACAATGAGCGTATTGCATGATTTATTTAAAATTATAAATTATAAAAATTAAAAAGTCATGTTAAGAAAGTCTACGTATAATTTTGATGACTCTTATTTTCTATATTGATTAAGCAAGCAAGAAAATGCGCGTGACGTGTGGGTATTGCCCAATACCGGAAGGTGGTGTTGTATTCATTTTGTCGAAAGATTTCCAAGACCTAGAAAGATGCTTCAAAGACCTCATAAACTATATATATTCATGATCAGCGTCAAATTTTGAATCGATTTAAGAATGTCCGCTTGTCTGTGTTTGTTGTGAACATTCTCTTGAGCGCAAGAGTATCGGCATAAGCTTTGGAATTCTTTGCACGCAGGCACAAAGGTGACGAGCTATATCAGTCAAAAGGCGCGCCCAGAAAACATCTAAAATCGCCTCTGTTTTCCAAATTGGAAAAAATGATCTTTCACTCATTACTCACAAACTATAGCGGATAGGCCTATAAAAATTGAAGAGTATGTTGTATTTGCATTGCTACGGTACCTGTACAAATACGTAATAAAATGGTTACGCCTAGCCCATAGTATGGTGTATAAAAGTATTACTTTTTTGTCAAAACGTTTATAAACGCCTTAAAACCTGTAAAATACATATTGTCTTGACTACTGTTAAATTCGTAATGCATCTAAACATGTTTGTCTGCCTGTCTGGTCAACTGTGTAGTATATGTGGCAAACGGTTTCAAAATTAGCAAATATATCGAAAATTCTTGTAATAGATCTTATTGAAAATGACTCAAATCGGTCAAAGGATATGCCCGCAGCGTAAAATGAACTGAGAACACCTCTATTTTTGAGTCTCAGTTTTGAGTTTTGAGAACAGCTAAATAAAAAAATTTCTTCGCACATCCTACAATAATGGAAAAAATAATACTCGCCCACCCAATATTGCAGAATAAGAAGGTTTGGGCTAGTGTGAAAGGATATAATTTTCTTACCTGTTTTCGTTGAAAAATACCTGGTATCCGAGAGAACAATAACACTGAAAATTAGTGGAAGAATGTACTATGCGATATGGCGCTTATGCACTGTAAGGAATAAAATTTTCCCATATTGTCGATTATATTTTATTTTTGTGTAAACTTTGACCTTTGAATTGACTCGCCGGTCTTGTCCAGGTCTTTGATAAGTGGACTTAACCTTGAAGCCCACCCGTTTTTTTGTACCTCTAATTTTTCGATATGTCCGGAAGAATGATGACATACGGGATTTCTTCCGTGTGCCATTCGAGAGAATATTAATCCTAACTTATCATCTACAATTCGGCGTATTATAACAAGTTTCAAATAGTGGATTTTGCAACTCAAGTAGTCTCTAAGGACACTTCTTAGCTGTCACGCAGTGTCTAAAGATGCTTATTAATTCTCTGTCATTAAGGTTTACAAAATTCCAATCGGACAATTTATCTTTTAGTCCAAGGTCTTGATTAGTCTGTTTGGTCCTCTTGTTCTGCATTAAAATACTAACCTATATAGTTATTGAGCCGTCCAGTTTATCGGATTCTTACCGACGTTATACCTTGCAATGTGACCGTGAGGTGAGTTAATCCAGAAGAAGGAAGATATATTCCGCTCATTTTCTCGGAACCTATGTTATACATAATTGTCGTTGCCAGCCAATTTTCAATTACAATTGCAAACCATCTGATTACGAATCGAAATTTTGAGATGACGATAACCTAAGTTCACCTACGAAATTAATAGATTTTGATACGCAAAATAACCTAATTGTGATGCGAAAACGAGCTCGAGACTTAAGTCCACACAGCACAATATAGGTACGTAGATATGTTATAAATACTGTTACGAAAATCCTATATCTGCCAAAATAATTCTACATTAACATTGCTTAACTCTGTTTAAAACAAAACTTCTCAAAATGTTGGGAAAGAAACAAACTGAAGTAAGAGCTTTGAACATCTTACCGTCGCTGGCGACGATTAACGAAAAGATAAACAAAACTATTAACGTAATCCACCGAATAGAGGAATCAACAAAATTCACCGGGAAATCCAACGGGTAGAAACAGCACATCGATATTTTGTGGTTTATTTAAAAATGTTTATAAATAAAACAGTTATTCAAACCGATCGAGTTGAATCGTTATATTCGATGAAGTGAAGAAATAAGATATTTTATCGAAAATAAGTTTCCTTGTAAAAATTTTCTAAATTTTTATATAAAGTCCTCGACGTTGTGAATTTACAATCCAGTGATACAAGTCTTATCGAAGGAATATTAGGAAAAACATATAAAACGAAGCAACTGGATTTCACACAATAACAAATAAATAAAGCAGGGAGCAAGCAAGCGGATTCTTCCTTATAAATGTTCTAACCTTTTAGCGCGATCATAAATTTCTTCTCGTTAAAATGACGTCATCAAGTTCAAAATGGAATAAATCTGGTCACTGATCTCAATTCTCAAACGATATATAATACATGTACAATAGCCAATGTCACAGTACGCATTCCAGATAATTTTGATGAAATATCGTATTCCTATTCCATTTAATTTCATGTAATACCACTCACAAAAATCTCAGAAAACGTATGACGAAGGTGAACCCAGTTCTTTCAACAGAATACACATTTTTTGTGTCCGCTGCGTAAAGGCAGACAAACGAAAACGACAAAAAAAAATTGAAATGAGAGAACGTCGTAAAATCAAGTCCTTAAAGCAGTGGTTTCCAACCTTTTTGTACCGGCGCCCCCTTTTTAAAACAAAATGAATGCGCCCCCCTTCTTCTTCTGTTTACTGAAGTTTGGCGCGAGTAAGCATGAGAATAACCGGGATGTTGCAAGTGCTTATCTTTTGATTCCACGCCCCACCGGTACTTGCGAAAGCGAGATATTTGGATTCGAAGAAGAGTATGAATTGGATATTTTAGCATTTGTACACCAAAAATCCGCGGCGAGGATTGTGGATTACGTATACTGCTGATTAATTTTTTTGACACCTATTTGACTTTTTTGGTTTGTATTTGAAAATAATATTTTGGAAACAGCTACATGCCCCTCTTGCAACAGTATCGCGCCCCCCTAGGGGGGCGCGCCCCACAGGTTGAAAACCACTGCCGTAAACTGTTTTCTTTGAACTACTTGAAAAGAGAACGTGATAAAATTAAGTCGACAATTTCTAAAAAGCGTTTTGTTGGACTGATAATTCTGGTTAATTTTACCTTATTTAATTCATTTATAATTTTCGTTTTTAATTCCAATAAACATTTGTTCAGACGAAATCACAAAATGGCAACACCATTTCGTGATGAACGAAAAAAGATACAGTTCGGCAACCCTGGTAACGGTAATACATATAACACGCTAAATTCACTAGTTAAGTAAAATAAAAATTGTATGTGATTTAAGAATAACAACACAATTTAATTCATATTAAAGTTACAAAAAACATTTCTAAATTACCCACAACAAAATTTGAAGTTTTCTCCTTGACTGGTGGTATTTGGGGGAATTGTGCAAATATATTTGCGACAACATTCTGGAGGCCCCGGCGAG
>JMRR01017828.1:0-73316 GCA_000688735.1 Glossina austeni
TTATACCAAGAAAATAAGCCGCTTACACCAAGAAATAATTTCATTTAGCCGACATCAAAAATAATTTCAATCAACCTACATGAAGAAATAATATAAGTGAAACCTACACCAAGCAATAATCCAAGCCTACACCAAGAAATAAAAAGAAATAATAACATTCAACCTACATCAATCAAAATCACCTCCTACATCAAGAAAATAAACCACTTACACCAAGGAAATAGGCCGTTTACACCAAGCAATCATTTCATTCAACCGACATCAAAAAATAATTTTAATCAGCCTATATCAAGAAATAATTGAATTGAAGCCTACACTAAGCAATAATCCAATAATACTTTGGTTATCGCTGAAAAACTGATTACTGCCATCTTGTATGCCTTGGTCTGATTCTTTACTCTCCCAAGTTTTATAGCCTACTTTCTGCAGTATCTCTTCCGTATTCTTAGCTAGGAGCTCACCACGTTGAAAATATTTTTTCTTTTCATCCACTAAATGTTTTTCTTCTAAAAATTTACGTTTACTAGCAATTTCTGCTTTTAATATATCCATTTTGCATACGTTTACAAAAAGTTGCTTTAAAAACTAAAAATAAATTTATGTCACAAAATCAATGAAGACAGCTGCTCATATAATAACAAACATAGAAAACTCTTAATTACTTTTACATATCCCATCGAATTTTTTTTGGTTAATTTGCTGAATAACAGAGGAAGAAGAAAGCTTTTACATATTTGGATTTGCCATTCTTGACATTACTCTGCGAAAATTATCAACTACGAAATTCACTATTCAGAATTTTTCGGATGCACATCAATTACTTGTTATTGTCTGCCATTATATTATATATTTGTAGTTGGAATCCTACACAACATAGTAACGAACATACCATATCTAGTCAATCTTGATTAAACTCCTTTTAGCAAAAGTAAAGAACGAACTTTTGTTCGGAAGAAAAAAGCGAAAAATTGCGACTGCTATTTTACTACAACCAAAGGAAAACTATGAGGAAAAAACTAAAAAGGAAAATAATAAATACGTTTTTATGCACAAATAACAGAGCATTATTGAATTCCTATACAGAATGTGGTCACACCTGACAGTAAAAATAACAATTAAATGAGCGAGTCTGAATTAGCACTTGTTGTACTTGTTTGATTATGACAAACCATTACCATTTTTTGGTGTTAGGCTCTTAAAAAAGCCTTTGATAAATGAAAATTCGGCAAAGTGTTCGTTGTCATCATATCGACTTACAATACGTGGCATTTTTGTTATATGTGCTTCAAAAAAAAGATCAGCATTTTCATCAAATAATTGTTTAATACTATAAGTATTCTGCAAAGACTTCTCATGGAGAAGGCTACACCCGCCAACGGTAAAACACTCTCTAATATTATAATAATATTATGTTTTTTAAGTTATGGGCACATCTCCGCATTAGTAAGCAGCGGTTTCAGCCGATGGTGCTGTGAAAAATGGTGTTCCCTGGCAAATGGCTTTGCAAGTTGCTGTACAAGTGGTCATGAATACTGCAAAAACTGTTATGATAACTGAAAAATATCCCGCCGTATTAAGAGATGAAGTATGTTCACTGGGCGGTACCGCAATATTTAGGAGAGCACAGTGGGAAGACGATGACTTACGTAAAAGGATCAAACTCGCTTCATAATCAAATCTTTTTCAAAACCAAAGGGGCGGCAGGAAAGAAATGCTTTCAATCAAGAAACAGGCGAAAAGAACTTAAACTAACATAATTATTCGATTTAGAAAAATACACACATAATCTGTAAACTGTAAATACACAAAAACTGTAAACACGATATTGAACCGATATTGAATTTTTTCATATTAAACATTATTAAACAGTCTTAAACAGTCTTAAACACTTCGAAACACTTCTAAACATTTCAAAATTGAGCAGAGTTAAATTTTACGCTCAAAGATTGCGAGAGGAGATTGTTTTATTTTTATTTATTTATTTATTTATTCTAACGCAAACGGAAGCAAACGGATCCCAATCCAAATTCCTAAGGGCAAACAGCAAGAATTGCTTTTGAATACATTCAATTGAATCTACATAGCACCTATATTGAGGAGACCACACAACAGAAGCATGCTCAAGTATAGGTCTAACCAACACATGTACAGCCTTGGTAATATAAGGATCATCAAGCTCTTTGGACCACCTCTTAATAAAGCCAAGCGCGGACCTAACTTTGCTTAACGAGAACTCGACATGCAAGTTAAAACGTACCTTCTGGTCAAAGAGAACGCGTAAATCTGTGAACGACTCGACGTCCTCCAACTTGTGCGGATCTGTGAAATAGTGGGTAATGAATGACATGAGCATACATTAAGATCTGGCTGGATTTAATCACCGAACGCAAGTCATTAATGTATAGATTAAATAAAATGGATCCCAAGTGGCTGCCTTGAGGTACGCCTGACGTAACGGGGAATTCATATGAGGTGGTGAAGTTGAACAAAACCCTGAATGATCTATTATGCAGACAAGAGCTTATCTATTTCACTAAATGGGAGGGGAAGCCAGCGGCTTGAAGTTTAAAGATAAGTAATTTACGATTAACCAAATCAAATGCTTTGCTAAAATCGGTATATGACATCAGTGCGAGAGCCACTAGAAAAAGCCTTGAAAACGTGACAAGTAAACTCTAACATATTGGTGACCGTAGATCTTCCTTTTCGAAACCCATGTTGGAGTGGAGAAATATACGATATGGTGGCAAAGGCCAGATCCTGAGTCACAATTCTCTCGAATAGTTTAGGCAAGACACTCAACTTGGCAATGCCTCTATAGTTCTCAACAAGTTGTCTACTCCCACATTTGTGAATAGGAATGATAAAGCAACTCTTCCAACACAAAGGGAAAACACCTAAATTCAAGGACTGATTAAAAATCTGTGAGATAACACCACATAGCTCAGCAGCGCAAGATTTAAATATACATGATGGAATTCCATCAGGTCCAGGCGCACAACTGTATTTTAGGGAATTCAACCCTTTAAAAACGTCATCTTCAGAAATAACCACATTAGATATTGAAACCAAGTTAGTTATAGGATAAGTATAGCTTACTAATAAATCGAAATTAGCAGTCGAAAAGTTTCGCCGGAAGTAATCAGCAAACAGGTTTGAGATTTCAAAATCCTCCGAAGAATCAAAGCCATTGAAAGATACATGCGAGGGAAGAGTGCAAATTTTTCTTTTTGAGTTAAAAAATTTAAAAAAGTATTTCGGGTTAGCAAATAGAGAGGATTTAATTAACTGAAGGTATCTGCAATAATAATGGTGGTTGAGGGGGTTAAATCTATGCCTTGCCACCAAGTAAGCGAAATAGTCGAGAGCAGAGCCACTTTTCGAATATTTTTTGAATAGCGTGTTTTTTCTATTCTTGTGATATTTAATTGTCCTATTAAACCACGGGGGACCCCTGCTTCGAGGACGGCACTGCTTGATCGGAACAGATGCAGCAATAGCTAGATTTAATGTATTGTAGAAATATAACAATAAGCTTTCAATACTTCCGGTTGAGAAATCAAGCCTCATATGTGAAGGATGATATTTTAGCAATACAATATTGATTTTATGAAAATCATAATATTTGCTTGAAGAGGTTGGAGTTGGAACATTAAGGCAGTTCAACGAACCATCATACTTATGATGAAAGGAAATGCACACTGCCGCATGATAAGGATCCTCACGCAAACTAAAAGGTGGACAACGATTTACACTAATCTCAGGAAAATTAGCAAAGCAGAGATCAAGCAGTCTACCATTACAATTACGGGTACGGTTATATTGAACTAAACTGTGATCAAATAATTCATTAAAAAACACAACAGCTCTATCAGATGTTGAAGTAGGAATCAAACAGCCAGAATTATCACTGTTACACCAAGTGACTTGAGGCAAGTTGAAGTCCAAATCAGTGGGTCTACACTGCTTGGCCACTTCACAAATGAGGGCAGCCTATTTCTTATATATGGAGATATCAGAAAATGGGGGAATATAGAAGCAGGTTATAAATAGCTGTCCATTAGGCATTTTCACTCGAATGACGATAAATTCAACGTCAGGAGAAGTGGGGAATTCTATTGAATTGGACGGGACTGACGCAGATATGGCTATTAATACACCGCCACCAATACGATTCAATCGATCATTTCTGAAAACCTGGAAAGAATTATGGAAAAGTTCCGACGAATGTAGATCAGGTTTTAACCAAGTTTTAGTGAAGGCCAAACAGAAAAACTTCGTGCTTACTGAATTTAGAAAAGTATTTTTGAATGTAGGCTCCTACCATTTTGATAAATGAGGTATAATGGGCCTGAAGAAACATTTAGTTTTTTGAAGGCGACGGGGCTACTGCTTTGGCATTATGGGGTCGATCTCGGGGGATAAATTCCTTAACTAAGGATCCTACTGGGCACAGTGGTTTATTTAACAACATACCACTGTATTTAGTCGGAACTAGGAATTTAAAAGAAGATATTGTTCTAGATTGAGAAGGAGCCAATTTGAAGATGCTAACGCGCTTTAAGTTGACTGATGGGACTTTCGCCGCCAGATAGCTTTTTAAGTTATCCACCGATGTTTCAGGTGCCAGTCTTGACACAAATACTACTTTCCTGGTAGGAACTGCCGTCAAGCAAATATCACTACTATTAGGAACAGTAGGGTATACGGCTGGGGCGTTATGAGATGGGGAGAATATTGAAACACTTGCACGAGTAGCTTGAGCCACCTGCCCAGTTTGGTGACCAGCGTTCACACTGGAAGAGCCAGGGGGAGAAGATGATTTATTTTGCTCTTTATTATTTTTAAGCGATGACACCTCATTGGAGTGGGTCACGGGGGAGGATATACCCTTGCCACTCCAGCATAGCTTAAACCAGTAGGACTAGCCGGCTTGTCAGTAACTATTTTATTCGTTGTAGAGTTATAGGGAGCGCTAGCTTGTACCAACGAATCAAAGTAACAAGGAATCAGGAGAGAGGTACCACACGCTACGCTGCGAGTTGCAATTTTGCTATCTTGGGAAGAAGGCGATAGCCCAATAAAGCGACACTCATCAAACCTAGACTCAATTAGCTCAAATTTTTCCCACAAGGAGCCGAGATTTTTACTCAATTCAGAGAAAGCATTTCTCGTCTCCGGAAACAATTTGTAGAAGTCTATGTCCCGCTTCCTACAGTCAGGACATGACCATCGTAATCCTTTCGAGGGGTCTACGACAGCGTCAGCAGCACGGCCGATAATACCGGCACACTGTGCATGGCCAAAGCGATCGCAAAGCCAACACGAATGAATCTTTCAGATTCCGGGCCCGTTTTTGCACGACATGATGTATATAGACACTCCATGTCAAGTCAAAAAGATAGAAATGGATTAGGAGGAGAAAAAAAAGAAAAAAGAAGGGAGCAAAATCAAGAGGATCACAACACTAAATGTGTAAATTACATTACTGAAGCAACGGTAAACAAAGAGCCAGAGAAAATATGTAATAGCCCCAAAAGAAAACAACGCGAAAGAGACCTATTACCAAGAGCACAAGTGCTGAACTCAAGAACCGAAATGAAAATCAAAAAAGTTTAATATAATTTTAATATAATTATAATTCTTACACCCTTTACACTTTTATGCCTTTACAAATAATTAGGCTTCAAACGCGTAAAAATAAATAAAGCAATAAGAAATTGAAAACAGTGCAATAACTCTTCAGACCAGAATAAAACGATACGACCACGCCGGGGTCAGTGTCGAAACATTTTGTATTTTTTTTTTAGTTGAATTCTAAGAAATCAAGAAATGAAATAGAGATTATTTTTTAACTTAAAAAATTATAATTTTATCCAATAAAAAAAAAATAAAAACATATTTATATTTATATATATCGAGTTTCAACTTGTTGTATTCGTTGTTGTATATTACAGATTTCTAAAACCATACATTAAAAATCATTAAGGCTCCTCCGTTCAAAATTTTGCGCTGACCAAGAAGCAATGAACTTCATGAAACTCTGCTATTACTCATGAAACGTACACATGCGCGCGGTAGTGGCTATAGTAAATTTAAAACATAATAAAATATAAAAAAAAGGTAATAAGAGAGAGTTAAGTGATTGGGTACAGTTGCGTTTTGATGTTTGTTAACAGAAGTTAAAAAATACGCCGGTTCGGTTTCTCGGCTTATTCCGCTACGCTTACGTGCTTGATAGACATTTTGCTTAAAAACTGAAGATATCTTTCCTGTACATGTTGAAGGTAAATGAATTCATATAAAATATATATTGGAATATTTTCTAATACACTTTATCGCGTTGTAACGTTTAAAAACCTTCTTTAAATAGCCAAGTTCGTCAGAGGATATCCCACACCCACACGGTGCAAAGCTATGTTAAGTATGTGCGGATGTACGCAACCCAAAGGAGGACTTGAGATCGATCCACCTTATACTAAAACGATCGATTCAGTATTAATTTCTAACTTGATTTCCACTTGTCTGTCGATTTTTCCTTCCACACCATTGAAAACAATTCAGATCGGACCCACTCTTTCGACCACTTCCCCTCATTTTGAAAAGCTGTTATATGGATTGTTGTAGGATGATGTATGATATTAAACGGTGGGCCGTAAGCCATTATAATGCCGACAGAACACCCATACCAGAATTGCCAAAGTAAATAGACACCAAGTACCGAAAATTACATGCTATTGGTAGCATGCACTGCAGAGGATATATATATATATTACGATTGTGTGATTGAGGAAATGTGTTTAATTACAAACACAGATAAGAAAATATGGCAACTCTTGGAAAAGTAATCCACTCCAAACTCAAATAGTATCAAGGGCCGTTTAAGTACTTAAACAATTTTTGGCAAAATCGTAAAATGAGAAAATTAGTGAACATCTTAAGTGTGCCTCTTTTATTACGTTATTATTGGATATTGAAGATGTCTAGCATCGAAAAAACCCGTTATTAGAGCAACAGAAAGAAGAACATTTGACTCCAGGACGACCAAATTGGCTTTTATGATTTGCTTTAATACGATACAGTCGGAAAAGTGATCTGATCCGAACCAATTTCTATAGCGTTCGTCCTTGGGCCAAAACATATCGGTCTAGCAAATTTTCTAGAAATTTTTTCGAAAACTTGCGGCCTCTACGTTGAACTCAACAAAACTGGGCGACCATATGGAAGGCTAGACAGACAAGCTTAGATTGATTCTGAAAGCGATTTTGAATCGTTATATAAAATAAAAGGAGCACCTATCTCAAATCCTTTCGAATGTTGCATACTTAATATACCCCTGCATCACCAATGGTGTAAATTCTCGAAATTACCATTCGATATAAGAACAAAAAAATTGGAATAAGATCTAAAACAAATCTTATTTAATGGCAACAGCTGGGCAAATGAACAGACGACGTGCTCAAGTGCGTTGCTAATTTAGAACTGGCTAAGAATTTATACACGGTATGGGATTTATGAAACTTGCTTATGTGCGTTACAAAGGTTTTGAAAAAAAATGAAATTATGATTTATTATAAAATTGAGTAGCAGTGCCCTACTTTTTCCATCTTTGTGGAAGTACTACCAAATATACGTTAAAATTTTTGTAAATTTTTCTGTTGTATTTTGTCAGAATTGAGTAAATACATCTTTTATGCCTTACGTGGTACTGTACCCGTATCGTTTGAACGGTTGCGAGCTAGCTGCTATCTTCCCTATCTAATTGCACATTAAGCCGGTTCCACAGTACCGTAAATGTTGGCCACGCTGATAGAGTCTGCTCACACCAGGATTCCTCCAGAATGCCTTAAGCCTCACAGTGCTCGTATTCTCAGAGCTCTTATACTTATCGCAATACTAATTTTCCTTAGGAAACTTTGCCAGCTTTTTCAACATTCACTCACTCTGTCACTGTGTCTAGCTCATTACCTCATGTGAATGATCTTACACAAATTCTTTGAAAATAACTCTATTAAACTCTTTTCCGCTCGAAGCAAAGACCCCTGTTCAAAATTAGCATAGTAAGTAGTTTCTCCTACACGTGCGGGGCTTTGCAAGTAGGTGATCATCTTCTATTTTTCTACCCGAATATCAACACATCTGTCCGTCCTTCCATGCTTTGCAAACTGTCGGCATGTGGGCCTCACGAACAGTTTTGATATTTTGTGCCCACACAGTTACGCCCTTAACTTCGGTTATATCGCTTTCGATCCATTTTATTAAACACATTTCTCCTTTCAGCAGCAAACAATGGAAGTAGAAAATATTACAATCAATACGATTGTAATTTCTGTCGCTTTTCCTTCTGTTCCATTTGAACACAAAGCAGACGCAGACAAAAAAGACAAAAAAGAATAATGTAGACTTTCCCTAGCGGTTCTGCATTAAGTTTATATACACTCTTTCACGATAGTGAAAAATACATATTTCATTAATTATTTGCGTTTATACACATATGCATGTCATCTAAATTTTCCAAACATCGTGGGTTTGCGTGTGTTTTAATAAACCGTTTGTTGGACGTAAAGTACAAGGCGAAGCATAGAATGCTTTCTTGAAATTCATTTCATTATTCTTTTGGAAGCCTTATAAAAGAGTGACTACTCTACTCAAGATGATGAAGATTTTCGATATCACAGTTACAACCTTAATTTATTATAATATTATTTACAACTTTTATTTATTATAATATTATTACGAATGACTTAACCGCATCCTTTTCTACTTTGTTCTTTAGTCCCAGACCAAATAATAACAAAAAAAAAAAAATAAAATATAATAATAAATAAGTAAATAAATAAACGAAGCTTATACTATAGTTACCTTATTCAGAATCTTTCAATATTTTTGCATCTAACAAATACATTTCGAGAATACCTCCTAAAAAAATATACGCAACTAGCATTAACGTAACACATGTAAATATGTTACTATACAAACTTTATATAATATACACATGTTTATCATAGAAAGACATTTCACAAAACTGTACATATGCAGTTATAGCGTACTCGAGGCCGCTACTTCCTCTTCTGTGCAATAGTGGTCGATTCATACCGTCTAAGATCTCTCTTTATTGTCTGCAACAAAAGAAATTGCGTTCGGTTCACATCAAATCCTACGGAATCTACTGGTTTATATTTTTTCTGTTTATAATAAATAATTCATAATGATAACGTCCTTAGACACTTGGAATCTTACGAGAAATATCAAGCATCTTCCTAAAGATATACTTTTACAACAAGCAAGCCCTCTTTTAGGAAGGTCCTGATATGGGTGCGCGCTATCGAAGATTAATCTAAACAATATTCCGGTTTCAGAATTAGAGGAAGAATTGTAAATAGAAAAAATTAAACAAGGATTTCAAAGTTGTGCGAATGGTGTTGGGGTTGAACTCCTCATAATTTTAAACTACTTTCACACAACCATTGAGCATTTTAAAAAACTCGGTAGTGGACGTAATTTGTTAAATAAAGTTTCTCCTTTCAGAAGGTAAGTCGAACTCTCATCCATTTTTGAAAATTCTACCAAATTAAGGATATCGTCTCAAAGGCACTAAGTTATCTTTACCTTAGAAATAAGAAATAAACAAAGTATTGCCGGACACAAGAACGGAAATATCAGCATAAAAAATTCTGCGTGCCTATAGAAACCTGAAAAACTGAAACAAACTAAAGGCGTAACTTTCTGTCAATTGAGTGATATATGTTGATGCAACATTATATTATTGTTTTGCTTTATTTTACATTGACCTTGATAAAGCAATATACCGTTAAGGTAAACCAATTAAGAATAGACTTACCTTTAATTTTTGGGGTATACATTAAATCCAAAGCGCTAAACAAGTTTTACTGGTTATAACAAACACTAAAAGCACTTTTCCAAGAATAAAAACTTTATAAAAAATGTTCTGTTTTCTTTAAAATGATGTTTAATTGTGCTCACCCAAGAAGCTTATTTGAATTAATTAGTTGTGCCGGCATGCTTGTGAGCCTAAAACGCGTTAACAAATAACTTGCGAATAACTCAGCTCTTATGCGATTAGTCCACAACGTATCCTCTACGTTTTTTCCTGCCTTTGCTCTTTTTATCTTCTTATTCATATATATTACTGTATTAATTCAGAGCATTATTATTCCCACCACTTGTATAATGAGTATTTACTGTCTTTACCACTTGTATAAAACTCAGATGTTCCTTAAACGTATGTAAAGATACTATGTGACCAGTGCCATGCTACTAACTAACAGTAGAAACACAAAACATCCTAGAAATTGATAATTGATGGATTTAAAATGGGTTTGGTTTATCATCACACGATTCTTGAGACAATCATTCATTGCTCTGCTGCTCGCAAGAACCTAAAAAATGTTAATTAAGCGAAGTGTTCGGAAACGGACTAAGAGATAATGCTACGGCGTACATCTTTTAACAAAATTTTGCTCGGCGTTGTAACCGCCCGCTAATGATGCTCAAGGTTGATATCCAAAAGGTTTTGTAGGGGTTCGAAAATATTATGTACTTAAAAAGACAGTTTTTTTTTTTCTTTTGGACAAAATCACTGTTAAAACGACTTAAATCTACATCTACTTAATTCATGTTTTTTTGGAATTTTGGGGTCGCTGCCTTTGAATTCTTAACTCTCACTCGACTAACTTCGAATTTCAAGTGAATCTTCATAAGAACATTCTCTAGCAAAAAACAGGATTGTTTTGATTCGTTGAAATTACAATCTGAATCGCAGCAAAGTTATGGAATGCAAAATTCGATTCAACTGAAAATAATCATCTTACTTTTTCGATATATATTATTGAGCATTTTTCATCCCAAATTACCCAGTTTATGCAGCTGTTGGAAGACCATGTACGTTAAAATTGGAAGAAAAGTAAGATGGTACTGAAAGGCCCTAATCGTCACGGTCGATTAGCTAGATAGTCGTTCAAATTGCAAGGTTTCAACTTCTGAATTAAGCATCGAAAAGGTAGTCAACACATTGTACCCAATTCGTTGTCTGGTGTTCACTCCGAAAATCTTGAAGAATTCAATAGTTTACCTCTCCAGTCAATTTTTCGTTACTCTTAAAGAAATCAAAGCCGAGGATGCCATAAATCTGAGAAGGAAAGCAAAGCTAAATTAGAACGTCTACGTTTCAAAAGCGAAATAACACCCAGTCAAAATAAAAGCGCCGAATCTCAAAATCAAGCGTTGCACATATGGATGCCGTTGGACAATTTAACGTGGGTTTTATTATATGCAAATTAGATAGCGATTTGTTCATTAATTATTAACATATATTAAGATAATTAACATAATTAAGATTTGAAACTATAATAACTAATTCTGAGACTGAAGAAAGTGAACCATTAAAGTTTTCCTGAAAATTAAAACGTTTTGTTTTTAGTAACTCGATAGGACACCACAGATTTTTTTAAGATAAGTGAAAACCATGCATAGCATGGTCTATACTTGGAGCCGAATCACGTTTGAGATTTGCAACAAACGCTCCTACAGGTAGATCTCCAAAACGATATACCAAAAGTACTTGTTCATATGCGTCCCATGCCGCTAAGGCCTCTCTTATTAAGGAGGTGATACAGCTTGAGAGATTCAGCTTGTTTCTCTAGCAATATCTAAGAGATGCTCTGCTACATATATAGGAGTTGAGCAATTGTTGGAACTTTTAAGAATCGGATGGAACTTTTAAGAATTCTTCGAAACTTTTAAGAATTCGGTGAAACTTTTAAGCATTCGGTGGAACTTTTAAGAATTCGGTGGAACTTTTAAGAATTCGGTAGAACTTTTAAGAATTCTTTGAAACTTTTAAGCATTCGGTGGAACTTTTAAGAATTCGGTGAAACTTTTAAGAATTCGGTGGAACTTTTAAGAACTCGGTGGTGGTACCATAAGCATTCGGTGGAACTTTCAAGAATTCGGTGAAACTTTTAAGCATTCGGTGGAACTTTTAAGAATTCGGTGAAACTTTTAAGCAAAATTAGGAAGAGCAAATATAAATAACAACAAAGAGCACAATTTTCACCTTCTTGCTGCAAAGATATATAGAATATGTGAAGAGAATGTTTTTTTATTACCAGCTGTTTTTTGAAAGTAAACAAAATACACTCTTTGTCAAACTAAAACGAAGTTTTTGTAATTTTTCGCGCAATGATAATTCAAATCGTAAGCAAATGGCTAAACATCATCCAGATTCAATATTCTGTCGCAAGCAGCCAGGTTGGTAAGGGAATTTAATAATTTCATAAGACATTTGAAATAAATGAAATATACCGTAGCTATCGGCCGTCTCTGCGAAAAATGTGACGGAAAATGTGTAATTTGTGACTCCTATGTTAGACCCAGCCATTGGTAAACATTTAATCAAAAGATGGTGCTTTAATAAAATACTAATCAAATTTTAATCATTTGGTGGAAGTCTTACTTACATGAACCTCCCATATCGCAATGCGTTCAATGGATCGAGAATGCTAAATTGAATCAACTCCGCCGAGATGGTGTACGGTATGCGCGATTTAAATTGTGTGATAAATAAATGGATTTAAAAGCATTACAAATTATTATCGACGGGATGCCGCAATTAGTGCGAGGTTAAAATTTTTAAAATTATATGTGTACGTGTGTTCGAACTGGTGTTAAATAAATTTATAAATACTAAGAAAAAACTCGGGGAAAAAATATCACATTGAAAGTTTTGTAATATACTGGTTATGTGAGCAAAACTGGTTAGTAAAAATATACATGAAAATTATGAATATGAAAAAGTTTACAAGAATTAATTAAGTTAAATATAATTTAAATATATTTTATTAGTTAAATATTCGTAACTAAATTAAGTTAAAACTTGGCGCATTTAAACGCAATCTTAGGAGTTTTTTTAGTTTAATATGAAATTACCATTAAGATCAATTAAAACTGAACATATGCATTAAGTGCATACATTAGTATGATTAAATAAACGAAAATCTTATTACAATAGCGTCTGTACTCTTTTAATAATGCCACATTCTAGTAACATAATAAATTATATAAATTATATAATTATTTTTGCACCATTAAATGTAGTTAAATATTTTGTAGGCAACAAAAAGTGCCAAATTTTGCTTAAACTTATATTTTTATATTTTTTTTTGTAATTGTTCGGTTAATCAAAAATTTAACAAAATAATTCCATAAGATAAAAATGCTCATTATCATATAAGGCTAAGTTTTATTTATTGAAGTTTTTTTATATATGTATACAAGTAGATTTATTATTTAAGTAAGTAAGTGCGTAATTTGAACAAATGGATAACTGCTTCTTACAAGAGCGAACCGATTCTATTGAAATAGATTTGACATCCGCTGCTGAACAGGAGAGAGAACAGTATAGATACATAATCACTCACGGATGATAAATTGTCTAGGTTTAAAGCGCCCAAATCCACAGCTTCCGCGCCTTTATACGGGAAAACACTCTGACTCATTTGACCCATCAAGCAAACAAAATTATTTTCATTTTCACAATATACATTAGAAAACTGATTATTGAAGTAAAGGATGAGAACTATATTAAATATTATTTTCAAAAATTAACTGAAATAAAATATTTTCCCGTTTATTGATGCTGATATTATTGACGACACATTTGATAAATATGTTAGGAAAAAAATTAAAGAGAACACTAATGAAAACAATCAATTGTACTACTACCCACACTACTCGCAAATTCAAATTCTTTCCGAATTGGAGCAGATATAACAAATTGACGGAGTCGAATGTTTTTTTGTTTAAATATTTCGAAAAAATTGTCGATCGTCGTATTAAAACTTATGATGAAAGTTACGAACGCGCCGCATGTGCAACCTCGAAAACCGGAGAGACAGACTCGCCATAATAAACAACATATATTGTTAAGAATTTTTTATTAATAAAAATAAAATAATGAGGTTTTGTATTTTAAAAAATTATATATAAAAAAAACAGAAAAAAAACCCCTGTCCCTCCACCTAAGAATGTTTGTACATTATTGCCTTTAGGTTACGTAATAAATATGTAATATGACAATTTGTCAGTTTGACTCGATTCTATGACTTTTTAATTGGTGAATAAATGTATTGGCTCACGAATAGGTAGGCATTTTATTACGACAATAGATGGCAAATTTATTATACGCTTTAGTGTAAGCAATCGTTTGCCGTTACGGAAGTGCTGAATCGTCATATGAAACCGTGCAATGTCGTCTACAAAAAAAAAAAAAATAATAAAAAAGGCCGATGGTATAGGATAGTAGGCAATAGACTGAATGCTCATTAGGACTCGTTGCGTCAGGACATCCCATAAATGGCAACTACTTTCGGGAAAGTGTAAACTGGTTAATTAAGTGAAAAAGTCTTTTAGATAGACATTCAGGCAGTATGTTACTATTAATAGAGTTCGTTACATCCCCATATGCGCAATATGTAGAACTTTTTTCAATAAAACAAAGGTTCTTCATGTAACAATTTATCAAAAATACTTTTTATTTATGCTTAACATTGCTTATTTTTACAAATATTTCGAGACTTTACGTCTGATTTTTACAAATTCTGAGAGAGAATGCTTATATGGAAAGAAATTTATTTCAGCTTTTGTTTACTTCTATCCTGGAGGCATACCACCAACGTCTGCAGGGATGGGACGTGGAACTCCACCTCCGATGAGAGGGCCCGCACCTGGAATAATAAGAGGTGCTGCTATGCAAAAAAAAGAAATATGTGTATCAAGTTTTTGTACTTCTTTTATAATAGGTCATAACATGATTTTGAATTCATTAACCATGTTACGGCAAACAAAAAAAAAGAATATATATCATCTAATTTATAATGTACTATTGTTGGTCTTCAACCTGTCTTTGCAGTAAAATACAACGGTCTTGCGGGGTAAAAGCGACACCATAAACAAACAGGGCGGGAGTTGGCTGTCAACAATATTATGGATATTACAAATTTTTCTAAGAAGTGAAGGAGAAGTTTTGATAAGACGATGATAAGAACTTCCCGCCTAGACCTAGAATGATAATGGGAGAGTTAATGAGATTCTAAAAAGGAAAAAATTTAATGCGGTTATTAAAAGGATATCTTTCGTTTCTGAGTCTTCTCTCAGTTCACCCTCAACGCCGTCTGTGAAAAGACCTCAACGGCCAGTGATTTTCAACAACGATTTGCCTTCTTCGGATATTCAAATATTAATCTCTGCGAACTCTTATCTTATTGTCTTATTGTGCTAATTCTTGCTACGATCATTTGCTTAGTTCTTCGAGTAAATCTGTTGGGACTCCATTCTTATTTAATATATGAAATCTTTTTTACAAAATACTATAGAGAAGGTTCGTCGTAACGTATAACCTTTAGATTTTTAGTTGAACTCGAAAAATACTGATTTCTGCATCTTAGGCGAAGTTTTTTTGAAAGACGACAATTTTTTTGAAGCTAAAGTTTCCAATTATAAGAAAGCTGGGAAAGCTGACAGCATATTATATATGGACAGCCATACTGTATATAAGCCTCAAGAACAAGCATCTTGCACCAACTTGAACAAGAACAAGCATCTTACACCAAGTTGAAAGAGAGTGTCCGATTTATCAGAATTTATATGCATTGCTCATCCAAACATAAAGTACAAGCACGCCGCTGAAGATGCCTGCATTAGCATTGATGAAAGTAAAAAATGCTTCTTTTACATACGCCTACTTATTCTACATACGCTGAGAATCTTGCGCCTACAATCAATTATACAATAAATAATTGTTCTTCTTCAACCCGTTCATTCTCCATTCTATTTAACATATTTATCCATTCTTTGGAGCAATTCTTCATAATATATTTACCATTATTTGTAGTTTTTTTTTTGCGTTTTCTGTCATATTTCTGCGCGTTAAGAGAAAAAGGAAGATAATTACAAAGAGTTACTTCGAGTTTTAAAGTTTCTTTAAGAAAATTACCCAAAAATAAGCGAAAGAATATTTGTAATTGTAAGTAAAATCTCACCGTTTATTTTCGGATTTGTATAGGTTTTAGGTTGTTGTATTCTTATGTTTAGGCAATATTTCGGAGATTGCGGGTTTCAGTCTGTTCATATGCCTTTGTTTGTTTTGTATTTTACACTATATCAGACTTTCTTCAATAACTTCGAAGCGTAAAAACATTGCTTGGCACATTTGATTAGATTTCGGACAAACGCGTGCTCGCAATTTGTTAAACTTTTTGGGACATCTAAATTAGACAATGGATCGGGATGATGTTCGACGTTTGATTTGTTATTTTTGAAAATCTGTTTCCATTTTTGTAGGAATGCGGAGTGATTAACTTATATTTCTATATCTTGTCACCCGGTACCCGAAGATTACCTCCACATATCATTTCAGCGAAAGCGGTAGAGATAATATATTTGCTTTGCAAGCTAGTCGAAGTCCCACTGGAGCTAATGATAGTTTTCCACTCCAATGCTAGCTAAGATCAACAATGTCTATATGTACGTGGCATTTGCTTTTGAAAATGTTTGTGTTATGTATCGCTAGATTAGCAGGTCTCGAGACTTTTGACATGAAATACGTCGGCTTGACCATGTATTGGCCTGCTTTCATTTCCCGACCAAATGTACTTATCGGCTATCCCAGTAGCTTATGGTACGTTTTTTCGTTTCAGATTAAATCCTGCTGGTATTATTAAGAAAAAATTAATTCACCAGGTCGCGGTGTCTATCATGGCCATGTTAGAATTAATCCATTTTAAGGTATATAATATATTCCCTTTTGAGGAATATACAAAATAATTTTAAATATTCTGCCTTGTTTGTGTTATGATAAATATATAGTCGTAGCGACAACAGCGCTGATTGGCAATATTACAAGACTTACTGTAAAACATGAATCTATATTAATGTTTTTATTGCTGTTTATCGCGCAATCAAATTATTAGAAAGTGTTGAGTTTTCATACAGATTTCGTATCGATTTCCCAGAGCTTTTTCTTCTTGTTGGTTTGCACTTCGCCACACTTCTTGTTTTTTCGGCTTAGCCGAGAAACGTGAACAGATTATCTTTCTTAACGGGGAAACTCGAACAGCATTTGTTTACTTCTATCAAAAAACATGTGTTTTTTCATACACATTCTGAGTAATTTTTGTTCATTTTTAGAGCCTCTAAGTTTGATTTTTACAAATTTGAGAAACTCTACGTTTGATTTTTACAAATTCTGAGAGACAATGTTTATAAGCATGGTTATAATAATACAAATTTGAGAGACTCTACGTTTGATTTTTACAAATTATTCGCGGTGTCTCCCATCTCCATTTTAGAACGAACCCGTTTTTAGACAGATAATATATCTTCATTTGAAGAGTGCACAAAATAGTTTTAAACATTCTGTTTTGTTAGTCCTATGATAACTGAGCATAAAACCACAAAATTTAAAAAAGAAAAATGATTCAATCGCTTGGAACTTTGTATGGGTATTGCCTATTTTTCCCATTTTTGCACGTAATGAGTAGAGTGCTTCGCAAAGTAAAGGGGGAAAACTTCAGATTTGTAACTTTTATAATTTCTGAATAACAAGCAGAAACACACAAATTTTTGTTAAGAAAAACTGAGTTGCGTTCAATTTCTGCTCCATTGCGGGTTTCTGCTCTGATCAATATGGCCCATTTTCAACACCAACCTGCGCGCAAAAGCTACCAATGTTTCTATCAAATTTGAAGTCGATATCTTCTATTTTGCGACCAGTAGAGTGTCAACAACAAACACCACACAGACACACGGAGGACGACATGGTCAAATCAATTGTAAAGCAAAGGATGAGACATTCCAAATGCCCAAACCAATTAATTACTATAATTATACATTCATCAATGTTCAAGAAAAGGCATCTTACACCAAGTTGAACAAGAACAAGCACCTTACACCAAGTTGAGCAAAGTGTCCGATTTATTAGAATTTATACTCATTGTTCATCAAGGTGACGTGGTCTATTCGAGGTAAGGCAATTTTCTACATCATAAAGATTTAAAATAAGCATCTCTTTGTGAAAAATGCGATGGCAAATGTGCAATTTGTGATTCCTATTAAAGAGATTTTTGTTTACATTTGTCAAGGGAAATAATATTTTTATTCTTCAATATTTTTTTCACTCGCTCGTTTAATTTGATATATTTTCTCATTGCTTCCAAATTCAGTATAGCAATTGTAATGCAATAAGTGCTAATTCAGACTCGCTCATTTAATTTCATCTGTTCCTTCACTGCGAAGTATGTTAAAAAACACGTCATCTATGTTAAAGCAATGTGCCGACTGTGTTATATTTCACATAAGAGCGAAAAAATTTCATAGCTTCGATTTAGCTATGCCTTGGCTTGGTTTCACTGTCCTTCTACTAATATCAATTTATCTGAATTTGCAATATCGATACCGTCGTGCATCGAGGGATATTAAACGCCTGTCAACTAATGCCTTATCTCCGTTGAATACTCATTTCACAGAGAATCTGTGCTTTATGGCTGCGTAAATAAATTTCACATGGTTTCATTAATTTTCTTATCATCTTCCTAATATAAATAAATGAATTTGTGAATTTTTTCAGTAATTTTTAACATATTTAATTCAAAAGATTCATATTATTATACCATTAAACTTATAACTTGTTGAATTGAAAAAGCGACTTTGAATTTGGTGCCATGTGAGGTTGAATGTATATGCGTCTTGTATCATGCAAATAAGTTGACGTATGCCTTGTGAAATTTTTGATAAATAGAAGTGGAAAAAATGCTATATGAATTTCCGAGGCTTGAATTTCCAGGTCCAACCTCGTTATTGACGGGCTCCTCACATTAATGAAGTTAATAGAATAAAATCCAAGAATTACAACTAAGAAGATCGCTGAGGTTCTGAAAATTATTGACGGAAGGAAGTGATCAAAATCGCATAGTTGCAACCATTTCTGATTATAGATATACATATATATTTGCAATCGATATACCCGTTCAATTCAACTCACGTTTTTTTTTAATCATTAGCATCAGTTTTTGTCTGATTTTGTTTTATTTTAGAACTTATGACCTATTTTAGGGACGTTATATACCTAAAATAAATATCTTATAGGCCTGGGTGGAGGAGTAGGCAAGAGTCTCGACTAGCAATTCAATAAAAAAAAAACTATTACACCAAGAATGAAATAATACAATTTTTTTCTTATTCTCAGAGAGAATGCGAATTTTTGACTGATAAAAAGTGGCCGCAATTTTATTGATGAAAAGTGCCCGCAATTTTTAGAAATTTTCAGAGAATTTTTGACTGATAAAAAGTGCCCGCAATTTTGACTGATGAAAAGTGCCCGCAATTTTTAGAAACTCTCAGAGAGTTTTTGACTGATAAAATGTGCCCGCAATTTTAACTGATGAAAGGGGCCCGCCATTTTTAGAAATTCTCAGAGAATTTTTGACTGATAAAAAGTGCCCGCAATTTTTAGAAATTTTCAGAGAGTTTTTGACTGATAAGACGCGCTCGCAATTTTTAGAAATTCTCAGAGAGAATGTGTATATGTGAATTTTTGACTGATAAATATATCAAAATATGTCAAATATATTGTATTTAGAACTTTTTTCTATCCGATATGCAAAAAGTATTTCCTTAGATTGAAATGAACATTTGCTTAAAGTTATTACAAAAAAAACTAATACACCAAGCCACAGCTTGGTTCATATTTAACATACAAAAAAAAACTAATACACCAAGAATCAGCCTCATTCATATTTTACACACAAAAAAAAACATACACCAAGAATCAGCCTTACTCATATTTTACATACAAAAAAAACGAATACACCAAGAATCAGCCTCATTCATATCTTATATATTTTCTTATAAAACTGTTAATGTTTTCTTACTTTTCATAGATATTTATATGTACTGATCGGTATGTCCGAATTGTATAATTTGATACAATGCACATTACAAAAATTTATTGATGTACATTAACGATATATCAACACATGTTAGAGCCGATGTTTTAGAAATGTGGCAACACAGCGACTGAATTGAAAATCCCGGAGTTCCTTTTAACTCATCATCATCATTTAATCATTTCCATGATTGGTTATATGGCATTGCAAGAAATAATTATAATGAAAACCGCATCAAAACGACTAAATTAAATATGCCTGCCACCGAATCGTTGAAGATTTTAACAAGCGCGGCAGCCGACAGCAGAAGGTTTATTTCCAAAAAAAGGAAAATGAAAATTAAGAATACTTATAAGATGCTTCTTTCTTTACAGCCTTATGAAGACTTAGTAGATGCTACTGCTGGAGAATAAATAAGTCCAAAAGCATTCATAAAACCAACCCGAAAAAATCTACATACATTTTAGGATTTTCGAAAATCCTTTTTTTCTTCCATTTTCTCCCATTCTTTTGCTTATCCTATCGGCAGAACTTATCTATTTTGCAGTATTGTTATTCGCAAAGTGGAGTGCCAATTTGAAATTTATTTTTGAGGTTGTACCAGCGATATAGCAAATTTAATAAACGCCAGATAATTGATATAAATAAATCGTCAACATTGTTTGGGGAAAAAGACTCTCCTTTGCTTAACGATATATAAATAGATAACAATTCTGCACCACAAAACGAGACGAATAATGAATTTGCCACAATTTTTAATGCTCACCCTTTTGGGTTCGACAACAACTCTCTATTTAATAGTGAAAGCAGTTTTCAGTTATTGGAAATATCGTGGTATAGTGCATGCGAAACTCAACTGTTGGACGTAAGTTGCATATAGCTGATGTTTTGCGAAGTTTCTACACCCTCTATAGTGAACAATCATCATTTATCGGTTTTTATGATTGGCTAAAACCAATGGTATTAATGTTGGATTACGGTTTATATAATAATGTAAGCAGCAATCCGTTAACACATAATCTTATTCAATTAGATGGCACAGCATGGAAAGAAGTACATGATAAAACTAAGCATTTAAAAGAAGTCATTCTGCAAACTTATCCTACTCTAATGAAAGTACGTAAGAACTTTGAGTTAACATTGAAAAAGATCAATTTAATGCGGATGTTATCGGCTCATTGGCTTTCGGTTTCAGCGATGATTTTGTGAAAAACATTGCTTTTCGCGTATATTCGCGTTAAATTATATTAAGATCAAGAGTCGTCCATATTTTCTCAATATCCGGATGCCAAACAGTTTAGCAATTATATGTCCGAATTGGGCTCGATGGATGAACTATCGTTTATTTGAATCTTTACCTGAATCTATGCAACACTCTCTAAGTATGCTGCGCGCTAAATTGAAAGAACGTGCGAAATTGAGAGATGTTCCATATGATTTTTTACGTATATGGTCGGAAAATCGTTTTCCTTGCAAAATGAATGAGAATGAAATTGCTGGGTAAGCTTTTACTTTTATTTTTAGATAGCGGCATTGTGCCTATACGGACAAACGCTGAAGAAATATGAAAATTGTAGGCGGCACGAAATGTTAAATAAACTGATTTGTCTAAAACAGTTACTAAATGGTAAGACTCCGTTCAATTTCAGCTAAGTCTCAATTTAAAATCTAATTGGCATAATTAGTCTTTTTTTTATAACAGAAACCCTGCGTAAATATCCGCCGTATCCTTTCCTGTTGCGTTTCACCATCAAAGACTACGTTTTACCTAATACGGAGTTCACATTGAAACGTGGCAAGTTAAACGTTCCCTAGAACATATCATTCATTATTTACGCTACCAATATTCCTTACGGGCCTTAGACGATGTGTTAATCAGTACTCCAGTTTATGATACTGAAATAGAAAAAGTAATGGTGGTAGGTATTCTAAATGTCTAAATGTCTAAATGCTTTCTAGTTCTATTTTCGTCAGTGTGAGAACTTTGAAAAACTTATAAAACTGTTAATGTTTCCTTGCTTTTCATAGATATTTGTATGGACGCTACGGGTCGATTTAATGAGATACATTAAACTGAGCATAACAGCTGTAATGCATTCTCAACGCGGTAAATCATTAATTTGAACTGGCTGTGTCGTACACTATTACTACTGTTCACATTTGTTCTCATAAATTTCACGGGTAGGTTTAAAACCGCTTACAATGGCCAAAAATCGTCAACCAATGTTTGGTTTTATTATACTTATACACTTTTATTATAAGATTTCCCCAATTTTTAGGGGTGTAGAAGAAACCTTCAATACCCATAGTGACATCCTTAGTACATGTGTATATATATATATGTATATATTTATGTTTGGCTTTTAACAGAGTAATTTTCAGGCTAAACTATTCTCTGCTTCCATGAAACAATCGTGCCTTAAAAATTAGCTGTAATTTCTAATTTTTTCTTTAAATATTTAAGTTTATATGTTAACAAAAAAAAAAAATTTACGAAGAATTTGAACATAAATCACTATTATACTGAAAAGCAATATAATGTCATCTTTTTCAGGTAGTAGCTTTAAAAACTATAATTTATTTTTTCTATATAAATATATAATGATTAGTTTTAATAGTTCTTCTAATAGTACTATTTCTTGAAATTACTCTATTATTAATATTTAATTTCATTTTTATAAATATAAAACATTAGCTATACGATTAATTATATTATTCAATAATTTGTTTAACAACAGGATTAATTTCAAAAACTTTTTGATTTTCTTATATCCTATTTTTAGTATTTTTAGTATTTCTTGTATTATTCATTTACGTTACTTCATTAGCTTCAAATGAAATATTTTCATTTTCAGTAAAATTAGCTATATTTTCCTTATTTCTATTTATATTAATAATAATTATTAATTGAGAAATTGACTCAAACATATTTCAATTTATAAATTTCACAAATAAACCTACTACCAATTTATCTACTTACATAATTTTACAAACTATGCTTCTACGAAAAATTATTGTTATTACTATTATTTGGATGTGCGTAAGTACTCTGACAAAATCGAATATATAAACAGCGGAGGCCCAGCCTAAACGCCAAAGGATGAATTTGAATGAATGTGACTCCTACAGGCCAGGGCGCATTTCCAATAGCCATTTCCAGATAAGCGTCACTAGCTGCTATATAATTTCGATTCAGCAATGGTCGTGGGTTCAAATCTCAAGTGCGGTAGAGTTTTTAATAATAATAATAATAATAATAATAATAATAATAATAATAAAAGAAGAAAAATAACGCCTTAATAAAGCCTTAGATGGTAGTGCTTTAAGACTTTAGTGTTAGAATTTATTCTCTGGCTAAATTTATATAATAATAATAATAATAATAAATATCTTACAAACTTTGGTTAGCTATTCGCTTCCGCCTGGTAAATGATCACTTGATAAATTGCTAACCATGGCTAGAGCATTTATAATTAAATGTTGCGTGTAAATGTGGAACCATTTTGATGATGATGACTGAGCACGTACGTATACCGTATACCGTTGCATTCTACTCCATTCTATCAGAAAAACTTTTCATTCAATTGTTTTCAAATCACTGCATTTCATAAGCTAAGGTATATATGTATGTATAGGCATGTTGAATACAATTACCTGCTATTTTGCGTTTCGTATTTCTCCGTTACTAAAGAATAAATGTACAAGATATGATAAATGAATTACTTGAGACAAATTAAGATGAGTTGCGAAATTTATTTGATCTTTCTGATCTTTTGTCTCAATTTGTCTTTTTGTAGTCTTATTGATTAAAAAAAAAAAAATAAATAAAAATAAGTTACTAACAGGGAGAATTTGTGATAAATTCATTTTAATATTTCCTCTTATGGCGGAATATTAAGTTCGTGTAGCCCACGTTAAATATATAAAAAATGTCTGAAATCAATTGACTCGTCTTGGATTGCGTCTCGAATTGCGATAGCACACATCAAACATTGTTCAATATTATCCTCCTATGCAATAATATTTTCATTCCAGTTCATCCAGTGCATTTGTAGACTGTTTCTATCATATCTCGTAACCCCGGTCAGGCTCAGCATAACATTTGATTGCTTCTCTCCAGTTTTTTGACGTTTTCATTTGTTGGCTTCTGTTCATTGAAAATACATGGAACGCATTTCGCAGAAGACAAATGTGTCAAAACTGTAGCAAGAAAATACATTGTTGTCTCTTATGACCAGAATCTTTCGAACCCTTTGAACACATTAATGGATCTATTGCCAGTTGATATTTTTCCCTATTTTTTGTTCTGGATCGTCTCTCTTTATCTCCTTTTTACACCTATGTATTTTCAAAGAGGACAACAAACAAATCCAACTGCACTTGCAAACAAAATGACGACATCGTTTCGAACATTTCTTCCTTGTATCTTGAATATTATTATTATTATCTTGAAAGTCATTCAAGGTTCTAATCTTAGTTTAAAGAATACGTGACAGTTATTTTGATATGTACGCACGCAGATCGAACGGAGTCTTCCAACCACTTTGTTCACATTTCGCTAAATAAGTTTCACACTGGATTAATTGAATCATTTTAATAGAGTGCAGAAAGCGAATATCGAATTTAAAAAATAGAAAGACTTAAACTCTTTTTCATTTCTTTATTTATGTAAATTCAATAAAATTTTTAAAATCACTTTCGTTTTTTCAATAAAAAAAACTATTAAAAATTTATTCCTTGCACAATATCTATGCAGGCTATATAACTTCTTAAGGAATTAAAGTATTTGCACCAAAATGATGCTCAGCATAGAACCGAGTGCAAGACCGCAACTTAAGGACGCGACCATAAAGCTGGAAGCCGTTTCCTTTTCACATCTTCTGACAGATCTAAACAAAATATAAAAAGTTCGTTAGGGTTTTGATACAGAAATCCAAATTCGATATAAATAGGTTGTCTATGTAAAAAGCAAGCAATTGATTATTCCTCCGGCCCGAGGCCCAGGTTGCATAAAATGACAAGTTTTGGATTATTGAGAATGAGAAAAATGACAAGTTAAGACAGGCCGTTTGCTATCCAATGGATAAACCTTCTTCGTCTCAATTTCGGACAAAAAAGAAATTTAAATAGAGATATGTGATCAATCGAATTTTCCCTCAAGTTTCATGCTAACGTATATTACCTAAAACTTCAGCTGTAAATCGCATTTTCAAGGTTCTATTAATATGACAGCAGACGTGTTCAACGGGAGATTATGCTATAGCATTCTGAATGGTTTGACTGTACAAAAAAATATTGAACATTAAAATTGATAATAGTTTTCTCATGCGTGTACTGTTTTCATGTGAATTTTTAAAGAAATAATCACTTTTCAAGAAGAACAACTAAGAAAATTAAATTCGGTCTTCTTCGGATCGTTTATACCCATTACCGGTATTCTAAAACAGCTAAAAGAAGTAATAGAACAAAGTTCTCATGCTCTATAATAAGATATGGCCGCGGCTGATTTTTTTATATTTTCAAAATAAAAGTTTTTGTCATATAGGCATGTAGGCGTTGTAGGCGTGTCCTCATCAGCGATATCATCATTTTCACTAACAGGAGAATGTTTACCATATACACTACAAAGTTACGCAAACAGACAGATGGATAGACGAATAGGCAAATATGGTTAGGTGCATTCCAAATTTGAAATTAGGCAAGAGTTTATATACTTTGTAGGGTTTTTGCAGCTTCTTTCTGCGCGTTATAAAAATATTGAAAACTCAATTAAATTTTGATACACTATAATATTGGATAGGCGTGGTAAATTTTTTCCATTTTTGTACACAAATGCGACAGCATGGCCCGTAGAATATGCGTTCAAATTTTTGTACATTTATTTGCTATAGTTTAGGAGTAATGGGTAAAAAAAAAAACATTTTTTCATTGCTTTTGGAAAACAAAGGTGTTCTCAGTTTACATGGTGTAGTGAAGTGTCCTTTGACCGATTTGGCCCGCTTTTAGTACAAACCTACATGCAGAAACTTCCACTGTTTCTGACAAATTTGAAGTCGATAGCTTCATTTTAAATAATAAATCTAATTGTAAATATATAAAAAAACTTTAACAAATAAAACTTAGCCTTATGTGATAATGAGCATTTTTGTCTTATGGAATTATTTTGTTAAATTTTTGATTAACCGGACAACTACAAAAAAATATAAAAATATATGTTTAAGCAAAATTTGGCACTTGTTGTTGCCTACAAAATATTTAACTATATTTAATGGTGCAAAAATAAATATATAATTTAAAAAAGTCCTTATTCGTATACGCCTTTTAATGTCAAGTGTCTACAATTAAATGACGAACACTGTTCCCGCAAACTTCTTCACTATATAAATGACTAAACGTATATATACAAATACGTTTAATAAATTGTAGATAACTATAAAATGATAAGAATTAATTTTATAAATAAAAGTATTATAAGAGTACGATCTATATACAAAATGTGTTACTTACTAGAAAATAATTTACTAACTGGATAGATTACAGATTCTGGATAGCAGATAGTTTGGGCTTTTGGTGGAAATTATGATGATTGCTATAGAACTGTAGTAAATTTTTTTACTGTGAAATACGTAAAGTTGGTAACTCTATTTATTCAGAAAAACATACTCTTCACATATTCTATATCTCTTTGCAGCAAGAAGGTGAGAATTGTGATCTTCGTTGTTATTTATATTTGCTCTTCCTAATTTTGCTTAAAAGTTCCATCCAATTCTTAAAAGTTGCAACAACTGCTCAACTCCTATATATGTAGCAAAGCGTCTCTTAGATATTGCTAGAGAAACAAACTGAATCTCTCAAGCTGTATCACCTCCTTAATAAGAAAGGCCTTAGCGGCCTGGAACGCACATGAACAAGGACGTTTGGTATATCGTTTTGGTGGTCTGCCTGTAGGAGCGTTTGTGGTAAATCTCAAGCTCCAAGTATAGACCATGCTATGCTCATGGATATGATAGTGTTTTCACTTATCTTAAAAAAATCTGTGATATCCTATCAAGTTAATAAAAACAAAACGTTTTAATTTTCAGGAAAACTTTAATGGTTCACTTTCTTCTTATTAGCAGACTATTAGCAGACTACAAACGGCAACATCAGTCTCAGAATTAGTTATTATAGTTTCAAATTTTAATTATGTTAATTATCTTAATATATGTTAATAATTAATGAACAAATTGCTATCTAATTTGCATACAATAAAACCCAAGTTAAATTGTCCAACCATATCCATATGTGCAAAGCTTGATTTTGAGATTTCTTTTTGGAGCTCATTTTCGGCGTTTTTATTTTGACTGGGTATTATTTCGCTTTTGAAACGTAGACGTTCTAATTTAGCTTTGCTTTCCTCCTCAGATTTTATGGCATACTCAGCTTTGAGACTATCTTCGATTTCTTTAAGAGTAACGAGAAATTGACTGGAGATCTTAGATGTTCTTTAGTTTCCGAGTCGCTAACATCGAGTTCATTTATTGGTGGAGCATCATCTTTTGAAGCAACGTCATTAGCAGTATCTATGTCGGAGTTGCTTAAATATTTTTGGTCAGGAAATTTACAGTCTATTTTTTGCACAAGTTCATCAAAAGCTAGAAAGTTCCAAAAAGTAAAATAAAAACTTTTTCATAGACATTGTTATATATATATATACATTCTCACCATTCGATTCTTGCTTTAATTGCATTTTGTCAAATTCAATCGTTTTATCGCCTTCTTCATCAATCTCTGGATCGGATTTGTAAAGCTTCTCAATGCTATGCATATGGACATCCGACAACAGCCATGAAAGCAAAAAGGAGTACTTTAAAGCTTTTTTTAATTATTCCGAATAAACTACGTTCCGTAAATCGCGGGGACGAGAGTTGACTTAACTGTTGATCACTGAAACAAGTAGCCATGCGATGTCCATAATAATCAAATACCACGTCTTTGTGGTCGGCAATTATCGTTCTACTTCGAACATTTTTCCAAAAGTTTGGGAAATTTTGCTTTATTGTTTAGTAATACGTTGAGTAAAATAAAAAATAAGCAGGCAAAATTATAGCAAACAGCTGTTTTCTTCAGTAAAGCAAGAGAAATTAAGGGAGATTTCCTATGCATTTATAATAGCGTACAAGCATCGATAAAACGAGTAAAATTGCATTTTCAGTTAACAATATATGATTTCACAAAAAATTAAAAGTCACTCAAATACACTTTCGTTAAGTTGCAAGCTATATTTTAAAGAATTGCTCCTGTTTATCCCAGAAGTTGTATCGAGATCCTTTTCCATTTTCTGAAGGGGCAATTTCTTATTGATGCATGGTGTGCTTGTTTCAACAGCATTTTTAACAAACTCCCCTAATTCGGGTGTCATAGCGCCGGTTTGTAATAAATTTGACCTTAAATTATTAGGAATATATACAGATTCTTGTCTTTGAAATGTCGAATGATCTCGCGACGTTGGGTTAATTTCTTTGCTAGGCTTCTTGGATAACGATAAAAAATCTTTTCGACCCGTTTTTGGAGTATACAGTCCTTCTGGCTGATTGCTCGGTGTTTGTTCCTTTTTTTTTGATTTAATGACAACAAGCGACTTTTACGAATCATCATTGGAACATTTAAAGTCGAATGCCCGATGTTTAAATATTGCCATGTATTTTGAGATTATAAAATGGCTTGTTCGGATTCATCATTAAGAGCCAACAATGGTGTATCATCGGTCTGTAGACATGCAAACTGCTTTGACTTATCTTGAGTAAGAACTCATTCACTTGATACAATATTAGCATAATCGTTTCCAATATCTCCACACTTCTCGTCGTCTTCAACTTTTATATTCGACTTTTTCTCATCTGTAGACGTTGTAGATCAAGGCGTGGCACTTTTTTGTTTTTGTGTTTGTTTTGCACAGAATAAATTATTCAACATACATATGTATCTCTATAATCTACTAGCGTAACTTTATTTATTTAATTGAATGTTTCGAAAATTTCTTTGTTCCAACGTACCATTATGAAAAGGTAATATTGAAAATTAAAACTTGCTCATAAATGTACAAAAATATAAAACTAATGAGACAGAAGCTTGCAAATGTGCGGTGCCTATGTATAGAAATATAAGGCTAACGGGGAATGAACGGCGATAAGAATAAGGTTTTTTCAAAATGTAGATGAAACTCACATTCTCATATACCGACTTATTGCTCTTTAGCATTTTACGCCGTTTTTACAGTTTTCCAATTGTTAGAAGAATTCATTTCATAGAAATGGCCCGCAGTGGCTGCTAAGCCACACAGTAACTAAACTGCAAATTTTGCAAAAAGAAAAAGAAAAAAAATATTTTTTCGTTTAATGAATGTTCTGAACTTTTCCGAATAGATGGAAACAGTAAAAAATGGGTTTGTTCTTGAAGTTGCGGACAAGCACTCCCAACGCTGCTTAGATCAAAAGAATCTCTGCTAAGAAATATCAACCCAACGTCTTTTCTATTGATTTATAATTGCTCTAATAGATGTCTTCAGAAAACATTTATGTTCATTACGAAGGAAAAATATATTAGTGTAGCTATGTGAGGAAATTCAATACGCTTTAATGATGACCACTTTATTTTAATCATGAGGGTGAGGACATCAGGAGAATAATCTGCTTAATATAATTCTGAGTGCAATCTTTCCACCTGAAAAGAACTATGGTCTGTGCGTATGTTTTGTGCTGCTGCATATTTGCGTTAATCAATGTTTATATACTTGAAAGTAAAATAGCTGATCATTTATTTTTAACTATTACCAAAACAGTGCAGCTGATTTAAATTAAATAGTATGTACTTGTGTAGTATTCGAATGTAATAAAATTGAGAAACAAACTAAAGCTTCAAGGTAGAAGTTATTGAACTATAATTTTGCTCGCTAATATACAGTATGGTTATAATATATGCCTGAGCCAAACCAATGAAAAATTCACATATACTATCTAGAATGAAGTGTCACTTCGCGAGGACACGAGATAGCCGAACACAAAAGCACCATACCATTAAAGGCGCCCAAAATATGCGATACAACGGATACATCATTATAAAAAGACCATAGTAAAGCAGGTCTTGACGCAAGTCCAGATGGAAAGCTGAACTTATCTAAACCTATAGTTGACAACAAGTTTTTGGTGAGTGAAGGCCGCCTTTTTCCAACTGGGCGCGGTGATCACTATGTCCAATATTAAGCCAAATAATAAATTAATTTGCATCTGATAAAGCGACTTGGTGCTTGCCAACCAAATTATTACTTCAGCCACCAAATGCCGAGACGACGGTTTATTTACGTAACATTTCCACTCTTTCGTAAGATAGTTAAATAACGTACTCCAATACTTCTCACAGTGCAAGAGACAGATTATCTCAAAGATATTTGGAAAATAAACAAAAACCCAAGATATATGAGCACCATTCACATAAATCTGAGTTTTTTGTAAAAAATTCCATACAGCAAGATGGAATACGTGTATAGAAACATAAACAAAATAAAAATGTTACGGGGAGAATTTCTCTGAGTTTTTGTTTATTTTCATAGAACAAAATCAAGTTGTTGTTCACTTTCATCGGCACTAGTAGGCAATTTGATTTTTGTTTCTCTAATGTCAATGACGAATGCGGCTGCTCTTTAACTCCAACCTTAAACAATATTTGATTGGATAAAAATATATAGGAAACGGATGGTGTATTGCATTTTGCTTCATTATTTATATATATCTTTTTTTTTCTCGCAGTATTCTACGATGGCCATTTTTAACACCTCTGTGTTAAAGAATAGGTTTTAGGTCTGTTTAATAAGGTTTGTGAGCAATTCCTATATGATTTTGAAGTGTTTAATAGGCTTTATGACTGTTTAATACGGTTTGTGAGCAATTCCTATATGATTTTGAAGTGTTTAATAGGCCTTAGGGTAGAACAGTTCGCAAAAGGTGGCAAAAATGGTGCCAAATTTGATTACACCTTTTCCACGTTTAAAAACAAAACTGGCTTGATTTAGGAACACACGGAATATGAACATTCTTATCAGCTTGCTTCTTGAAAAGTTCACAGAAAAGTGGGCACATTTTTGGTCCTAAATGCTTTTTGCAACACTGCCAGATATAAAAACTGTAGATAGTGTGCTTTAGATAAAACAAAGTGATATCACTTCCAATATTGTAAGAAATTATAAGTAAATAAATGAAATTTATAGTGTGTGTTAATTGCGTATGGGTATGAAAGAAGATTTCGCGAGTTTTATATTAATCTGTGCAATAACTTATATTTAAAAAATCTAAAGTAAAATGGATGTCGACGATTTCACTATTGATGAGCTTCAATTAATTTCAGATTTGGACAGGTATGTAAATTATTTTTGCGATTCAAATAAAAAATTCGCATTAATTGTCTTCTCAGTCGTCAATTTGGCTTTATAAATTTGGAAGATTGTCCGAACAATTGGATTCGTGACGTTATTCAACGTGCAATAGCTGCTTTACAAAATATAATTATTTTAGCTCATAATAATAATATTAATGAAAATATTTCACCGAACTCACCTAAAAGCAAAGTGAAACAGGAGATACCGGAAAGAAACGAAATGCTATTAAGTTGGCACGATGACTGCGGCGAGTGTATTTTGGGGACAAAGGAGGAAAAGCCGAATTTTTGTGATGACGAAAAATATCACGATAACAAAGAAACGATTGTTCAACCTGAAACTTATTGCAAATTAGGTCACCTGCACTTATTGGTGGAGGAATATTATGAAGGTAATACGAATCTTTTCCAATCTAAGCGTGATAGGAATATCATTATTTTGACGCAGTGCCTATAATGGATATCTACAACATTTTGACACGAACATAAAGGCATGTACTGCAATTGACGTCTACAGTATTAATTTAATATGCCTTTTTTTCTATTATTGTTGTCGATGATCGACAATAAAAAAACTTTAAAAATGTGACATAGGATATAACAAAAACATTTGAATGAACTAATGTTCATATACATAATTCTATATATGTAAAATTGGAACTTTGTTCTTTTCGGTTCTTTCAATTATTTTATGACTGTAGACGTCAATTGCAGTACATGCCTTTATGTTCATGTCAAAATGTTGTAGAAATCGGTCCGTAGGTGTTTAAATTTATTATAACGGACTTTCCTTTTTTTTAAGAACACAAAAGTGTAATCTGAAAATAAAAAAAAATCTCCAAAAACGCCGGCAATTTGTTCACATTTCTGTGCATAACCCTCGATCCCGAGGGGTATTTCCATAAAAATTATGGATTCAAATGACCCATTTTATTAGAAATAGGTCTAATACATCGACATCCCAAGTATATACGCCGCCAGTGTCTCGAAAACTAAATTAGCTAGAAAGAAATTGATGGCAGGTTTTGTAGATCTTTTCATATAAAAAAAATGGTAAAAAACTTTTGAACTTTAAATGCCTCACAACCATCTTAAACCAAAAAATTAAGAAGCATTAAATTAGCCTACACGGCATTTATAGTGAGCGTACAGTTACAGTGTTGATTCCAAAATGCTCATTCTTCCGAACTCTTTACAACTTTTGATATAGAAAGCCGCTACTTGTTATTACTTAATTCGTGGCCACAGGTCAAATTTAAAACAGAAAATGTTTTTTACTCTTCGCCGAAATACTATACACAACACGTTGAAGTATATTTTACCACGGGTAATTCACATGACTATTCCTATCCCGTATAGTAATATAAAATTGCACCTTCTTTTGTAAATCACTCAGCATTTAATTGCGTAATTAATAATTCACGCCATTTCGATTATCTTCCCAGTTTTGTTGTTATACATATTATTTAGGTTATTATGTATTCAATCCCATCTGCAAGAGCGAAAATGTGTATGAAATAAAGAACTTTGTGATGGCAATTGAATGCTTTTCGGGTTCTGCCTTTAGGCACATTAGGTTCTGACCAAATCAACCAGGTTATAGGCGATAGGTGATAGGTTATTGCATTCGAATGAGGGGTATATTCTTTTCGGTGCAACTAAAAATAAAAAAATAATAATAAAGTTTCTTGGTGAACTGCTTCCGAGTTTTTTGTGGTTCTACAGCAGGTTACTTACTCTTTGTGATTGCGTTTGTAGTTTTAAACAGTTTTGTATGAATATTAAAGTTGAAATATTTATAACTGCATATGACTCGGGGCCGACAAATGTTTGGCGTAAGTTATTACAATCTCGATCGAGTTGTAAGCTAATGTTAATTTGTTGGTATTTACGAACATAATAGTGGTCTTATTTTATTCTCATATTAACTTCTGATATTTTAGCATTGTCTGCCTACCAAAAATATTTCAAAAAGAAGCGGAAAGCCTCCTATGATTTGGCGTTCTTATACGGCTTGGGTATAGTTTATTTTCACTTCAATGAATTTCGTTGGTAAGTACTTCCTTAGTACATATTTACATATTAATTTGCGGTACAAAAGAGTATTGTTTTCGTTGATTTTCAAAAATATATTAAGAGAACATATAAAGAACATATATTTATCTTTTGCCGAATAAAATTCGATCTGCTAATTTTTAACTGAAATTCTAGGCAGATCTAGAATCTAATAATTTAATTAAATTAAATGTTGCGGCCCATAGATTACGTGCTTAAGATTTTTGGTTGTGACTACTACAGTCATATAGATGTATGTAGGTGTGTTGAAAACATTGCTTGTTATGTATCAATTTTCCTGAATTTCGCTGCAAGGATCGCCGCTCTTCTTCATGGCTTGGAAAAAAAGGATCTCCTAACGCGACTTCGCACTAAAAAGTAAATTTTTATGGATTTACCAATGTTATGCTTAAACCCCCTTATGCGTTGCTTGACGAAACATGGTACAATATTGTTTATGAACTAAGTGATGTAGTCAAAATTAAATTGAATCGTATCGGAAAACAAATTTCCCATGTAAAATGCTGTGTTCCTCAACATCCTTTAGCCAAAAGCGTGTGTTTTATCACATTCTTAACCATTGTTAACACTGCGTAGCACAATGAAAGCATTTAGTTCAATTCAATCGTTATCATTGAAAAATTATTTTTTTGAAAACTTCGATTGAAATTGCATTATTACCAATACGTGTATAAAGTACTTCGAAGACAAAATAGCGGCCTAAGACTGTAAATAGGCAGAATCGGGCTTTCACAATGAAAAATTCGAGGCTTACATATATATTTTGTTGTTCCATATTCCATATGATCAATGGTCAATTTGCCGGTCGTGTTTATTAGAGATACGTGAAAATAGGAAACGTATTAATAAGATTTTCAACATTTGAATATGAAGAAAACATGCAAACATTTTTTGGATATTAATTATTTGTTAAACACTTTCTACCAAATTTTTATAGATTTCGTTTTAGCGGGCAATATTAACCGACCAATTTATACATTTCGTAAGCTCTTCAGAGACTGTGTATATTCCGTAGATCTAGAGATAATTAAATAAAAAAAAATCTGGCAGTTTGCAAGTTCTTTCCCGAAATTCTTATGACCTAAAACTTCCAGCAAAAATAACAGAAGGGATTGATCAACATACTTAGATGGACTTAAATGCGGAAGATATCTTTAGAGCTTTGAAAATGTTATAAACATGGTGGCGACTCATCTATAGTGAGGGATGTAATATTTGGCAAAATATATTTATTGAGCTTCGTATAGAAACTTTTGTAAAAGCCTTTTATAGAAAATCTTTTATTAAGTTTAATGAGCGCAAAGAATTTCCTTAAAACTTTAAAAATATGAAATCTTGAAGTTGTTCAAAAAAAATATGGAAAATATATGTTAAAAAGCGTGGCCAAGATGTTAAAAAACGCGGGGAAAATTTTAAGAGAGTGGGCGTAAAGTCCGCAGCTGCGTGTAAAAAAAATAATAAATTGAAAATTATTATAGTAAAATGACGTTTCAACAGTAAATTGAAAATTCTCATAAAACTTTACCGAAAAATATAAACATACAGAATTTATAAATTTACAAACATATAAAAATTTCAAATTGTTATAATGCCCAGCACTATGAGAGGAATGTAGAATGACCATTCGCAATGTGTTTTTAAAATGTTGCAGTAAATTTAGCCATGTGGCAGCATTGTTTACAAAACTCTCCACTGTCAGTTGACATCGTGTCTTTATTATTACTTACACGCTGTTCTTACGATCTTTGCTTTTAGTCACATATTGCCTTGAGACACTGCCGCCATAACTTTTATTATGTACTGCCTAAAGAATTATTTTTGTTTATATTTTTATAATACTAAATAATTGACAAGTGGAAGGACTATATTAATGTTTACTTTTAAATGTAGTTTTGTGTTTTTTAAAGTTTGGAAATAATTTTGTGTGAAAAATTAAAACTGACAAAACGCGAAAAATTTGCTTTTAAGGTACATATTTTATATTTTTGTGCGGACATCGACCTTGTGATTGGTATTTTCTATTTGAAACATAACAAAATATCCTGCTTATTCAATTTTCCTGATAAAAAACGTTTTATTTAAGAATATTTTATTGCTACTAATTTTTATATGAGTGGTTGGGCTTAAAACGCATAATATTAAATATATGAGATTCTAAAATATCAATAACCGTAGTGCAACACAATTGTGCTGAAGCTACCCCATGTTTGCGTCCATCAATAAACGAATTAAAGGAGGGTATGTTGCTGCTTGCCAGATTTTGATATGTTTATAAATAAATTCTCTTATGCTTTATGAAAAAGTGCAATTGTGCAGTTGCAAGCAACGTTTTCTATTAAGTTCTAATGGGCGTAGCCATAAAAACAAGTAATGGAATATAAAAGCGTTTGTTTTTAGTAAAAGCCTACTCAAACTAAAGACTGAAGAATAGGTTTAGACGCTTCTCTGTTGATGGTATTTAGTTAATTCAAGTGAAATAATGGCATCAGGCATAACCTAACATCGATTTATCCACTTTTTAACTTATTACTGGCTTCTCTTCCCAAAAGTCAGTGGACCAAAAATTTCGTCCAATGGGATGTATGTGGATGTTTCATTATATACTTTATACGTTTAACGAAGTTGAAAAAAACAAATAAACTATTATTGATCAGTATTCGTGGCAAAACGTATAGTTGAAAACTTTCAAAGAATAGAGCTGGCTTCATTATTTCGATAGCAATATGTTTTCTTACATTATTTTTTAAAATCAAATTTGATTTCCATGTAAATTTAATATATGGAGCAAGTTTTGGTCGTAGAGATGGCTGGTTGTTGAAAACCGCACATAATGGATAAACTCACTTCATCATTACTTTCTTCCAGAACAACAATGTTTATTTCGCGCGCAAAGATTAAAACATACATAACAATTCAATTGATTTCGCAAGACATTCAATCGTTTAGTTATCGGGGCACATAGTGTTGCCTCAAATTTGGTTTAATATTTGAATAAAGTGAAGGTTTTGCTGAAACTATAAAGTTCCATCGTTCGTTAAGTAAAAATGTACGATTTTACAAAATAGCTTTAATTTTGCTCCGTGTAAAATAGAATAATTTTCGTATCCATTATCAAGAAAGGTTGCAAAAATAGTATTTCGTAGTAAATAATACATTGACCTCTTTACATCAAATTACTAAACTACTAAACTGGGTGAATCCACTGACTTTGATGGGTATGAAGTTCATTAGCTTATAGTGTAAAGAAAAATAAGACATAAATACGTGAAGTTTCGACAAATATATAGGGCTAAATTGATACTGCTATCAACTAGCTACAAGACTATTATATAGCTATTATATAGCCTTTGTTATTCATAATAAAGCCACTCATATAAAGATTCCTTAAAAAAACTTTGTTCTTCAGACCTCCATAAAAAATGAAATATTCATGTGTATTTTACAAAAATGGGAAAAATCAGATACACCCACACAATCCGGTGAAGTATTAAAATTTAGTTTTTACATCCTATACTGCTTATGATAAAATGGTATATTTTTTGCGCATGTATGCTATACATGCGGTAGGCCCATCTTTTATTATACCGATTATTCCAATATCACTTTCTTAATCTGCCTTGCCTTTTCATGTTGCCATATTGTGTTCAACCTACAAGCCAGAATTTTTGAGATAAATTTTGATAAAATTTGGTTCATTAGTCCAAGGCGAAAGGCTGTTGAAAAAGTTCGGATCCTTTAGGACAGCTTCTCATATAAAGCCTTGTTATGAAAAGTCGTTATGTGAAGAAGTAGCAGTAGTAGTGGCGTAGCATATTTAATGGCGGCCCATGCCTCACTGCAGTGTTTTTACTTATTCTTGTTTTATACCCACCACCGAAGGATGAGGGGTATACTAATTTTTTCAAAATATTTGCAACGCCCAAAAGGAAGACTCAGGAACCGCATAAAGTACATACATACTTAATCAGCATCAAATTCTAAATCGATTTAAGCGATTTAAGTCTGCTCTCCTGGCCACAAAAATGAGGTTATCGAATTCAAATTTGGCAGAAACATTGGAAGTTTTTGCGCGCAGACTGCTACTGAAAATGTGCCAAATCGGCCGAGGACATCGCTGTTTGTCAAATGGAATACAAATGCTCATTCCTTATAACCTACAGCAAATAAGTGTACGAAAATTTGAACGCACATTCTATGGGCGACGCTGTGTACAAAAGTGGATAAAATTGACCACGTCTACCCGATATTATAGTGTATCAAAATTTAATTATCTTTACAATACCTTTATAACGCGCAGAAACAAGCTTCAAAAACGCTATAAAGTATATAAGTTCTTGTCCAGTTTCAAATTTGGAATGCACCTAACCATGTCCGCTTATATGTCTGTCCATATGTCTGTTGGCGCAACTTCATAGTATTTTTGGTAAACATTCTAAATTTTGTTCTTTTATTTCTTTTGCATAAGAGGGATGGGATTCGGTCTCGACCGAATTTGATTTTCTTACATGTTTTTGTTTATTTTAGTTTTGTTAAGACAGACGCGGTCGGGTTGAAAAATTCGGTGACAATCGAATATAATTTTCTTCTTCATATAGATTTTTCCCCCACACACGGTCTCCACTTTTGGAATTACCCAGTAAAAAGTCTTGGTGGCAATATATCTTTCTTTTAGTATTCGTTTGGGTTTCGATTATAAGGGAAAACCAAAGAATGTGGCTTGGACTTGACGGAGGTGGTATTCCGAATTATTAAAAAGTTTGGCAATCCTGAAACGTAATAATTCTTATGGTGTGGAGAACAATTTCTTAAATTTTTTTCGTTAATATCAGGAATTATTAATGTTCTAGAATGGTCAGCGTTTAATTTATAAATTCTGAGTGAACTATTACCCCCGCTGAACATTTTATTGCTTCGCTAAATTACATTTTTAATATAAAATTACAAAACTGTTTTCTGGACTGATTTTCTTCTTTTTTACTCGACCTTTAATCGTCTTATCTGCGAATATTCGCGTACGTTAGTGATGATCACTAATCATAAAAATTATCAAATGGATGTGCCAGAGGAGGCTCGTACCCATGAAAATTTTCCCAGCTTTCTCATTAAAAACGAAGCATACGTTTTCGTTTACTGCGCACTTCTTTTTTATATTATTACATAATCAACATTTTCGAACAAATATCAACGATCCTTGAATTTCATAGAAGCTAATTTCCAATAGAAGAACAAGTTACTTTTTTTTGGGTTAAAGGTTTGCATTTATTGCAAATCTTGAATTCGGAGGTATCCGCACTTTTAAACAGTAGTGTTAAAAGACATAAATAATTACATATGCATTTGCATATAGTTCACATTGCACGCAATTCAACGTTACATATATTTTTTGAAAAATATTAGATTGCGTTTTTTAAACGTCATGAAATGCTTTAAAACCCTAATTATAATTTCAGGTCCATTAAAAGTCTTCAGCTACTTCTATATTTGAATCCAAACTTTCCATGTGCAAACGAGGCCCATCTACGACTTGGATTTATGCACAAAGTTTTGGGTGATTACAAGTCTGCAATTAAGCACTACCAGTTATCGTTAATTGATGCAGCCCCATGTACGTTAACAAAACAGAAAAGTAAGTATTGTATCTATTCTAATTGAAAAGTTTATCGTCAATGTATAGGTAGAATTTTGAGGCGCAAATAATAATCCGCTATTTGAAGCATGAAGTCAAAATTGAAAACGCTAGTTTGCTTCATAAGAGAGCGCATCAACTCGTACTTTTTAACGAAAGCGTTTAAGTAAAAGGGTTGGTAAAGCGTAAACTATGGAAATGGAAGCAAATGGCAAACAACTGTAAATCTACAAGAGGAGAACGCAGACTCTTCCTGCGCACAATATCTGGTTAGCTTATTAACATTAGATTTATGCAAAGCCGTCAAACCGAGTTGATAAATTGAAATTTGTCACAAACATTCTTTGATCGATTAAAAATGGGCGTGATTTTTGTCTCTTGACAAGCCCACAATGTAGAACAAACTGCAGCAAACTCGGAAAGCGTTGCCAATTTTTTTATATTTTCGTCTACAACTTTCGGTAAGGTGAACGTGTTTTCGAAACCCAGATGTTTTGGTAAACATTCTCCCGTTAGCGAAACGGTCACTCTCATGTTTAGTGAAAAAAAAGGTTTCAATAGGTTTACTAACACGTCTTTAATTAATGGTAAAATCGCTATGTGCATTAGAATAAATGCGAAATAAGTTGGAATTAAAATTTTGTCGTTAATTGTGGACATATTAGTGAACCGAAGGAAATCATTTTTGTGCTGACTGTGCAGGTGATGTTAACGAATATTTAAGTAGTAGATTGAATATACTTTTACGAGATTATGAAAATTATGAAAATGCCATCGTTTTTTGGAGACAGTCTCAGTTTCTAACATACTGTTGGCGTGTAGGCGAACAATTCCCAACGATTTTTTAGCCTTGTATTCTCAATTGATCATGGAATGTTTTTACGCTGCCTATTTTCATGTTCGCGACTGCGAAAATTCATTAAAAATTACCCATCAAATTGATGGGTTTTCGCAGACATAAGTGCACTAAATCGCAGTTGCATAAAAATATCAAAGGCGAGCGTGACCCAGAAAAAAAGCGTAGACATATATATTTGCTGCATAGTATGATTAAAAGACATTACATAACGTCTGAAGAAATTCTTCGTCGCAGCGAATTTTTAAAATCAACGCCTCAAATTGATGAGTACTATAAATCAATTGTTAGTTAATTACAAGAAACTTTCGCCTTAAATTTGAATTTTCGTAATTTCCTTTTAAAAATATATATATTCATTTTTTTCTAAGCTAATTTGCTTATCCACCTACACATGAAAAATTAGAAAGTTTAACAAAAATAACCGAAATCCATCGAAATTTGAATTAATTTGACATCTTATTGAAAAAAAATTTAAGTTGACATTGTTAAACACATTGACGGACGTAAATGATGTAGCGTTCATTTTCATTGCGATGCAAAAGGACGCACACTCTAGAACATTTCAAAATTAAATGGTCCATTTTCCATTTTATTTTGTACATCATTATTAATATTAATTTAGTTAGAGAATTTATTCTAAGACGACAGTCTTAAAGCACTAGCTTCAAAGACTATCAGTTTTATTGAAACTCTACCGCACTTGAGACTTAAACCCATGCCCGCTGAGGTGTTAGTCCAAGTCCCTAGCCTACTCGGTCACTCAGGCGGACAATTTTATATAACTTTAGATGTTATAGTGTTCATTGTATATAAAGAATTATATTATGAATAACCTTACAAAATATTTTTAATCAGTTTTCGGGTATCCAATTTTCAAATAAATTGACCAGTTTTTGCAGCTCTTCGAGGGTTTCAATGCTAACTGTTTGTAAGTCTGCAAAAGAGCTGATATTAATTTAATAAAATTTATTAAAAAAGATTTTTGTGTGAGATTAATTACAAGCTGACTTACTACATTCATAAGAAATGAAGTGGATAACAAAGTTAGTTTCGCCCTACATCGAATTCAAGGCATAACAATTCAAAACTAATTTTTTAATTTATAAATGAAATTTTAAATGATAAAAAAAATTTTAAATGGTAAAAGTTTCTTTCAAGTTTTATGTTATCATCTGTAATGTACTCTTTCAACATATTTTGGGACGTAGCTTTGAGCGGACCACTTTTCAAGCTTAAGAGTAAATATTCAAATTCAATTTTTTATATAAACTTTTGCGATGGTGAACATTTTAACAACAAAGCAAGATAGACGTAGGGATTGGATCCCAACGCACATTTGTGCCACATTCGAAAACATTCAGCATGTATTCCATCGTATAACCGATCAGTTAAGTATATGATCGGAAAACAGATTTCACCACTTATTTGAAATAGATATTGTTTAAAAACTACTTGTCGCTTTAACATCAATAAACCGATAATTAGTTTTAGGACGAATGATATCTATCATAATTTTATGTATTAAGCATACTTTTTTTGCTGTTTTTTTCAAACAGTTTGTTAGTAATTTATTCCCAACAATATAAATATTTTTTGTAGCCCTGTAATGAAATGGCGGACTTTGTACCTTCTGAGAGCCATATTCGTAATTGTGTACTTTTCCATTTTAACGCCGGTTTAAGTGCCACCGAAACAACAAGCAAAATTTGCGACATATATGGAGATGTGTTGAAGGTCAACGTTGGTTCAGAAGATTTGCTGCAAGTGATTGTGACCTGTCAGATAAGCATCGAACTGGACACTCAGGTCAATTCGATAACGACGCCTTAAAATCTCTAGTGGAGTCCGATCCAAGGTTATCTATACAGGAACTATCAAGAAGCCTTGCGTCTACCTGGTCCACCGTACAAAGGCATTTAAAAGAAATTGTCAAGGTACATTGACAAAGTAAATGGATTCCACACCTGTTGTCTGAGGCCAATAAAAATCTTCGGCGAACAATTTGTAATTCTATGCTTACGCTCAAGCAGAGATCCTTTTTTGTGTAGGATCGTAACTGGAGATGAAAAATGGATCCTTTATGACAACATAAAACGATCGAAACAATGGTTGTCTGCAAACGGGAGACCGCTTCCTAAACCAACCCTATCAATGAGGAAGGTGTTATTGTGTATTTGGTGGGATTGTTCCGGTATAGTGCATTACGAATTATTGAAACCTGGGGAAACAGTTACTGCTCATCTGTAGTGTCAACAATTACAACGGTTATAGTCCGCACTCATAGAAAAAAGACCAGCTTTAATAAACAGAAAAGGTGTGATACTCCAAAAAGATAATGCCCGTCCTCATGCAGCGAAGATTACTCAAGAGAAAAGAGCAGTTAAGCTGGGAACTTCTACCGCACCCTCCATACTCTACAGACCTAGCATTGTCGGACTACCATCTGTTCAGGTCACTGGCGCATTCGTTACGAAATAAAAATTTTAATTTCTTATCCGATGTCCAAACGCACCTTGAGTTATATTTTTAGTCACGCCCACGTCACGTTTTCAAGAGGGGGTTGAAATTTTGCAGGAACGATGGCAACAAGTCATCGCAAACGGCGGTGATTACATAAACGATTAAAAACTAAAAATGTCATTTCAAAAAAAACATTTTGCCTATGAATGCAAAATAATTGATTAGTTATGGGTACCCCTAATAGTTTAAGAAGGTGCCACTACTATTATAAATACTTGTGCCGAATTTTGTATCGATTCGATTTTATTTCAATTCAAAACAGGTATAATGGGCAGCTGTCATATAGTAATTATAGATATGCTTTACTTTGCACATTTTATTCTCCTTTATGTATTCTACGGTTTGAATTTATGTAGTTCTACAATTTAGGATTTATATATATATATAGTCCACTTTTCTAATGAGCGCTTTCTTGGTAATTTTGATTTCCTTTGTTCAGAAGTAGTTAATTGTTAAAGTTCGAAAGGAGATTTTGTTAATATATTAACGATGCAATTTATGGTTTTAAGTTAAACGTTGGACAATTTCTTTCTGATTTGCTAAATTTAACTTGACAAGAATAAAAAAAAACTTTTCAAAATCATATAATCTGTTCCCATCCAGAAGTATTTGTATTTAGTGTACGAATTCTCCGAGACGTTGTTATTATATAACAGATCCAATGCAACTCTTATGGAGAATGGATAAAAAAAATACCCAAAATAATTTAAAAAAATAACTAAATAAATTTCAAAATTTCTTTATTCAGTTGAAAATGTGCAAATGTTTGTTAATGACCTCAGGACCGATTTGTCAAGACACATTCAGAAAAAGTATTAATCCATATGCGATCTGAAGAAAATAACACTCTGATCGTAGAATAATATGTAAGGCCGTAAGAGAAATTCATTGTGTGTAATAGAGTCGCATAGTTGCCATTAACGATAGAGCTTCATATTTATTTTGATCTTTTCTACATTAGCTTTCAGTGCAATGTTAAGTAAAAGATACAAAACCTAAGCATTTTTCTGAGCTTCTTGCAAAAAAGGGAAAGTGAATACGTATCTTGTAATTAAAAAGAACAACCCTATTATAAAAACATATATATATATATTTGATTGGTTTTAAAAATGAATTAAATATATATTAACAAGTAAGTAATTTATTTAATTTAGACCGTTTAAGGCTAACTAAAAAATGAAATAAGCTGTGAATAAAAAAGGAGATATTCTCAGTTTATCTTAACCTACGATCTTATCTTACAAAACGATGCTATAAAAGCGCTGCTAAAATATGATGCGAAAGTGGCTTTGGCATTCAATATACGTCCGAATACTAATAATATACAGGCTTACCTTTTGTAGGAAATTTTTTATTATTACTACGTGAACCAAATTTGATAAAATTAATTTTTATGTCAAATTACTGTTATGGGCTAATTTTTACCACAAAATATTAAAAATTAGACTGCTTTCGGTATAAATACTTGCCTACTAAAAATGTCTAAACGGACGTTTTCAAAATATTGACTCATCCCGTCCAAATTTCGCCCTTCAATTTACCGCAAAAACTTAGCGATTTTTTTCAGGTTATTCCAAAACTGGCTAGTGTTTGCTTATAGCGAGCATTGTAAGTTAAGACGTAACATACGGGTAGTGATCGATAATATTATTTGATCCAATCCACATTCCGTCAAAATATATGAAAAATTAAAACCTGTGTATTCAACATAAAATTGTCTTTACAGCCATCGGACAGAGAAGTTTAAATTAAAAAGAGAATAATTTTATAATAAAACGTGGATTAGTTGAAGATGTTATGAATATTATATACATTCGCATAAACTAAATCCGTCCTGCACTACACGCTTAGTGGGTGATTTAAAAAGGGGTCACTCTAATATATTTTTATTCTTGAGTGATACAAAAATATATGTATTATCCCGGTATGAAAAAACCGTGCCATATCCTTTTACTTTCGAATCCCGAAACTTTTTCGGGGAAATTTATAAGCAACATCATTTAATTTTAAGATAAGAAGAAAGGAATTGCTTTGGGACATCATTTGGAAATGGTAGTAGGTGTCAGATTGCCCACCGGGTATTTAGCAGCAAAGTATATAAGTTCTTAAGTATTACATGCAATTTGCACAGTATAGTAGGGTCGGGGTTGTTTTGTGCAGCAATAGTAATACGGAGCATTCAGATTCAGAACATGTTCGTTTTGCAATGGCTTAAGATTTATTCTTATGCGGTGTTATCTACTTCTCGCACCTGAAGATATTAGCTACCTCTTACATCTTTTTATTATTATTATTATTATATAAATTTCTCCAGAGAATAAATTCTAAGACCAAAGTCTTAAAGCACTAGCATCTAAGGCTTTCAGCTTTATTTTTCTTCTTTTATTATTATTATTATTATATAAATTTCTCCAGAGAATAAATTCTAAGACCAAAGTCTTAAAGCACTAGCATCTAAGGCTTTCAGCTTTATTTTTCTTCTTTTATTATTATTATTATTATATAAATTTCTCCAGAGAATAAATTCTAAGACCAAAGTCTTAAAGCACTAGCATCTAAGGCTTTCAGCTTTATTTTTCTTCTTTTATTATTATTATTATTAAAAACTACCGCACTTCAATTTACAAATTATCACTTGTATCAAATATAAATTTCTTTTCATTTGTTTTTCAGTACGGTTTCACATCGCCCATCTATATGAAGTCCAAAAAAAATATAAAGTTGCCAAAGAGGCATATGAACAATTACTTAAAGAAAGGGAGCTGACCTTGGAATTAAAATCAGTTATATACAGACAATTAGGTGATAAAATTGTTAAAAAAATTTTCTATGCATAAATCTTTAAAATATTTAAATCTTAAAATATGACTGCTTAGGATGGATGTATCATTGCGTTGAAATATTTGGAGAAAGAAAGCATCGTCAGTCTCATGCAATATTATACCTACAGAAGTCTATTGAAGCTAATCCCAAATCTGGCCAGTCCTTATATTTATTGGGCCGATGCTATGCTGGTATAAGTAAAGTTCATGATGCCTTTATTTCTTACAGAAATTCGGTAGAAAAAAGCGAAGGGAACGCAGACACATGGTGTTCAATTGGGTGGGTATTGAAAAGCAAACGATTTTGTACATTGAAAATAATGTCTACAATGACAATAGAGTTTTATATCAACAACAAAATCAGCCAACCGATGCTTTACAAGCTTACATTTGTGCTGTACAACTTGATAAAAATCATAGGGCTGCATGGACTAATTTGGGAATATTATATGAGACTTGTGGACAACCAAGGGATGCATTCGCTTGTTACTTAAACGCAATTAAAACTACGGGAAAGGTAAAAAAGGCTGCTTAAATTAAATTAGGCCTACGATTCGATTACTATTCCCTTTTCCTTTCTTCTTATTTTTTTAGAAGCAACACCGCGACACTCAAGATATAAATAAAGTGTTGCTTCAACGTATAAAGTTTTTGGATACACAATTAACTCAGGCACCTATGCCGAGTATAACGTCTAGAAGAAGACAACTTTGTTCAATAGAAGAAGCTTGGAATCTGCCAATTTCATTAGAAATGAGCTCACGTCAACAACAACATTTGCATTCGTCAAATCCTACCCATCGCCAAATAGGAAAAACTTCTGTAAGTCTCTATATTTGAATAGATGTGCAATAATTTGTATTAAAAAATTGTATGGGATGAAATTTATCTTCCACCTTTTATGTCATTAATTATGTATTGCGCTCACCATAATTAATTTGGAATGAACACGTTTAGCTTTTCAATTTTTCTGAGCTCTTTTATTTGATAGACACGTGGGCGGCATTTTTAAGAAGAAATTTATCTACCGGGTAGTGACGACCATCACAATTAATTTAGAGTAAACACAATTAGCTTGTCGCATTCTGCTCTCCGAACCCTTCTATTTGGTACCTATGTTTCCGGCACTATTAACACCAGCCACCCCTATTAATCCACCGGGCTGTGGTGTCTACCATATTTATTATAGAACTAACGCATTTTTAGGGAGACAATATTCGTTCATTTGAGGAATGTTCAAAATAATTTTAAATATTCTGTCTTGTTTACCTTGCTGATGATTAACGAACATGAAATTTGAAAAAATTGAAAAAAGAAAACTTTTAGCCTTGTGTAGTCATATCCGATTATTTCTATTTTCGCACTGGAAATACCGAGTTGCGTTCGGTCTAGGTTTCAATGCGAGCTTGTGATCTGACCAATTTGGCCCGTTTTCAATGCGTGCAAAAGCTTCTAATGTTTCTACCAAATTTGAAGTCGATATCTTGGTTTTTGCGACCAGGAAAGTGCGAACACCCCACACAGACGAACAGACGCAGCTTTATCAATTCAGAATGCTAATCAAGAATATATATACATTGTAGGGTCTCTAAAACTTTCTTCTGGGTGTTGGAAAAATTATCACAATATGATCCTTTAGTGGTGCAAGCAATGCTCGTTAAGGCCAAGTTAAGTGTGCATTCAAAATACGATTCAGTTTGCTTAAATGTTTATCAAAATAAAAATTCCACTACATACTAATAGAAGTTGAGCCGTTCTCGTATACATAGCTTGCTTTATTAGACTTTTCTTTGAAGAAGATTTCCATATCCGCTACAGTGGAATGACCGCATACATTTGTGGAGAGCAGTAGTCGAATGATATGCCCATTTTTCTTCAACGCTTTGAATGCCGCGGAGGAGCTAAAACCTCAAATTGTAGAAATATGAATATGTTTTCAAATCAATTCCACATTTTATATCAATTTATGTATGTATAGGACGGCAAAAAGTTAATGAGCTTTTCGTAACAATACGAATATAAAAATAAGTAAAAACATTAAATATCCTACACCAGTTGACTCAATACAATTATTCATATAGGGAGCTGCAAATAAAACGTTATATGCTAAGTGGTCAACAAACTGGTCCGATTTAATCCATTTTCAATAGCGTTCGTCCTCGGGCTAAAACATATTTCATCTAAATATCACAATTTCCGACCTGTGGCTTGAATGGATCGGTATAATGAGGGTGTTGTAAACATCCGCACAAACTTCATACACCTTTATGCCAAAAGCAGTGTACGCTATAAAAAGACATTCTCTGAACAGAGTAGATTCTTGATGAGCAATTTGTTTAATTTAACGGACTGCGAAAACTTTTGAAAATTTCAATATATATGAATTGATAACAGTTCACTCAGATAGAACAAACGTTAACGCAGCTTGAACAATCACAAAATGTTGATTGAGAAAGATTTGCTAGCCGAAACTCATTTTTATGGGTTTTTCTGTTTATCTCTAGAAATACATTTTGCAACGTAAACACAAAAATATAGAAATGTAAATCTATATTACTGCTTGGAGAGGTTTAATGCAAGACACTGTGATAACAACTTTTGGACTATTAATACAGGCTGAGGTTTTTAAAGGACTGTTTTCTTGATAAGTAAAAGTATATTTATTTTAGCAGGAATGCTTTAAATAGGAAAATGTTGCTGTTTATTTTCTAAAAGCCTTTCTTAACGTTAATGTAAAAAGATGTTAACTTTAGTCTTTAATTACTCTTAATTTTAAAGTCAAGTAGTACTTAGTGCATCGGTATTTATTTACTGTTTGTTTGAATACGTATATATTTTGGTTTTTTTATAGGCTCAAGGTCCTCCGCCGCCTTATCCAAATAGTACGCCAGCAAAACGGTCGAAAGACGGAAACCAAACGCAATTCCAAACCGGTAATCGTCCCACTCAACCGCCGCTTTTTTTGACACAGCAACAAATGCAAATGCTACAGTACTTACAACAGAACCAAAACAATTTAAATTCGCAAGAGAGGATATTATTACAAGATTTAAGCAACCAGTATCAATTTATGCAGCAATATCAGCAAAATTGCTTTCAAGCAAACAACCAAGAAAGTATTACAGGGAAAAACAGAGAAATTTCTGAACAGTTCGAAAAAGAAGTGAGAGTTATGTCTCCGCCCGCCTATCCATTAATGGCTAAAAGCACGAACGATATTTCGGAAAATAAAACGGAACCTTCGAAAGAATCCTTTCCCGAACAAAGTGATTTAGGTGAGTTGTACAATTTTTTTGTTTCCTTCACATGAAACGTGATTTTTTTTTTAAATATCGACAATTTCACCTTAATTAGTCAGATTGTTAGTAATAAGTTCCACCGCCTGACTTTAACATATAAGTTTAAGTGCTTTCAGATATTACTAATAGATCATGAGAAAAGGGGAAATATTAAGAATACAAGATAACATAACTTTCTGTGAAGGAATTTAATGTGGTTTGAAAAATCTGTCCCCGCTTATCTTCATTATTATACCTTACACCACTTGTGATACAGGGACTTAAGCTGGGCCCATCTCTTATTATACCGATCGATTCAGAAAATGATTCTGAGTTTGTCTGTCCGCGTGATGTCTGTGCATGTATTTTCATGTTTAACGTCGCAATTTTTGAGATATTTTGGCGAAATTTCGCGCACTTATGATTTTGCCCCAAGGATGAACGCTATTGAAAATGGTTCGGACCAGTCCACTCTCTCGACGACTCTTCATATAAACTATTATTTTGAAAAGTAATTATATGGAAAAAAATTGCAATTTTTAAAATTTTTCGACAAAACTCGCTGGGTAATAGTATTTCGACATTCCAAATTAGTACCGCTGAGGTAATTTTTTGAATTTCCTCTCATAAAACCGTTTCTATGAAAACTGAATCTTTATAGAGTAAGAAGATCTAATTTTCAATATTTTATGGCGAAAATTAGTTTATAATAATAAATTGACATGGAAATCAATCTTAGCAAATTTGGACTACGTGTGTCTCTTTCTTGGATATCACCCTTTAGAAAAAGATTTCTTTTTTAATATTTTATGATCAAAATCGATCTGTAGTAGCAATTTAGCACAAAAATTAACGGTAGGGAATTTGAATCACTGGTCTATTTTTTTAGATCCTATAGTACATGAAGTGGTGTATGAGTGAATGACTACACTAAGCGAAGCGGTGTAAAGTGACCAACGATCGCCCGACTATAACGTTCTTAATTTATTTTTTCTTTTAAACTGCTTTCGACTGCCAATGTTGTTGCTATTTTCTATATGTCCAGTGTTTGCTCATGTTTCTTTTGTATCTTATTTAAATGTAATTCAACTGTTTAGCATTATGAATATTCGACTGCCAAGAAAAATTCTTATAACGGGTTTTTCTCTGCTCATGCTTAAAGTCAATGCAACACATAAGATTATAAATATTCCCAGTGTCGTAAAGAACCATGTGAACGGAAAGATTTGTAAGTGTAAGCAAAATTCAACACTCTTGATAGAGACTTCGTAATTTTATTCACAATTCCATTCTGGCTTTTGTTAATTTAGATTCAAAATATTGATTTTATCGCCTAGTCAGCAATGCCCAGTTACCAATTTAATAAAAGTAACCAAAACTCGTTGTAATTTAATTATTGTTTTTTCTTGTTTTTCATTGAAAATGCTTTTTCAGGTGTAAGCGATCAAGAACTCCAAGATATACTTTGCCAAAAAGATTTAACATCAACGCTTACTGATGATATTTTGAAAACGTTTGATGGTGATAGTATAGATTTAAAGGACACTGACAGTCGAGACTCTCTCTCAAACAAGCTATCGAGCGTGAAAGGCGCTTTTCTTCTGGATAGTGATTTTATTAAAGAAGAAATATTAAAAAATGAAAGTCTTTATGAGTACTACTCAGACGAAGCCGCGAAAGAATACTCCATGTTTTCTATACGAATGGATACGAAAGAAATTATGGCGGCAGTAAAAAATTTGCCGCTAAATGAACCACCTCCTCCTTGTTCAATTTTAAATATAAATGCTCCTGCTCCAGCGCCTCCAGATTGCCCGCCCCAACGTCTCACTAGAGAGCAATTGTTGCCACCAACACCCTCCGTTCATCTTGAAAACAAGAAGCATGCCTTTAGTCCGCAGCTACAAGAATTTTGCTTAAAGCATCCTATAGCAGTAGTGCGTGGTCTGGCTGGAGCTCTTAAATTAGATTTAGGGCTGTTTTCGACAAAAACGTTGGTTGAAGCAAATCCAGATCACAGTGTCGAAGTACGAACACAAGTACACCAATCACCCGATGAGAATTGGGATACAATTCAGGCAAAACGGGTATGGGCTTGTATATCTCATAGATCACATACAACGATTGCAAAATATGCCCAGTACCAGGCGTCGAGTTTTCAAGAAAGTATTAAGGTATGCGTACCCATTTTGCATGCATTATTTCCTTTTTTTTTGTTTTTACAAAGGTTACTTCAATTCAGTTTATCCAACACATATTAGCAACTGACCTTTTTGACTGAAGTTTTTTAATATATTTGCCATTATCATTTTCATTTTGCTCTTTCATAGGAGGAACGAGAAAAAGGTATTCAGATGTCGGATTCGGATTCAAAGGATTCGCTGAGTAATGCTTCGCTTAGCGGGAAAAGAAAAAAGAATAAAGGTGGCAATAAAATGCTAAGGTGAGTATGAATACTTCAGTATATAAGTAATAGCTAAAAATAGTGTGCAAGCTTTAATTTGGTTTAGGATCCATTCTTCACACCATCTCAAACATATGCTTAAAACTAATTAACAGGCCGTCAGTTAAACATTCGTGATCATTCTTATATTCTTCTTTTTATTGCTGTTGGAAATGTTCATATCAATTTTTAATTCAATGCTTTTTATTGGCTGTAAGTTATCTGTTTGTTGAGACTTATTTTTTCCTATGGCGATTTACTCACAATACAATTGTTCAAGCAAATATGCTGCTAGGACTGTGTTTCTCATTCGGACTAACATTTTTTGGTTCAGATGGAAGTACTAGCACTAAGTTACCAATACCATAGTTATGAATTTCGATAAATGAAATATGGAAACTAAATGTGAAAGTGTGTTACCTGTTCAAGGCTTTACTGTTTAAGTTGACCATATCGCAAGTAATGGGTAGGCTTTTATCAACTAGAAAACATAAACTTATTACGAGGTAATCACATGGCTGAAAGTTAACTTTCGCGGCTGTATTCACCCGTTTTTGCCAACCGGCTGATCTTTTTTTAAACTTAAAAGATATTTTCTAAATTTTATGTTTATATCATCTCTAATTATTTGCTTTGCGATGTTCTGTGATGCACAAAACAAAGTACATATTTTAAATTTTGATTTATATATTTTGCAAGTTATCTTACAGATAATATTTTTTTATTATATGTTGAATTATTTTAAAAATGTTACGAAAATCACGTTTTCGTTACCTTATCGGGTAATTTCGATAGGGTTCAAATTTAGTACAATCCATTTTTATCATCATAAAATAATAAAAATCATTACTTTGCCACAAGGGCTTTGTATACCCATTATCGAATAATGGCGAGGAATTTTGTCAAAGCGTTTGCATCGTCCAGAATTAAATAAAATTCTGAATCAATTTAAGCATCTACATACATCTACCCATCGTCTGTGTAATGCTTGTTGTAAGTATTCTCCTGGTGGCAAAATGAAGCTATGGTCTCAAAATTTGGCAGAAACGTTAGAATTTTTTGCACGCAAGTTGGTACTAAAAATGGGTAAAATCGATCGAACGACATAATAACACACTAACTGAAAATATCTCTGTTTTTCAAAGGAGAAAAATTGTTTTTTTTTTACCGCTCATAAACTGCATCAGATAAACCCATAAACATATAGTGTATCAAAGTTTTATTTTTTTGTCAAGGCCATTATAAAGCTCAGAAGCAAGGTTCAAAAACCACACAAAGTCTATACATTTGTGACCGGTATCAAATTCAGAATCCACTTAAGCTGTTACTCCGTTTGTTTATCCACTTGTTTATCAGCTCAACTTTATAGTATCTTTAATAAACATTCTTAACTTCGCAAAAAAGAAGATATCGTGCGCAAATTTGTAAAAGAATTTAAAATTAGTCCAAGCCAGTTAAAGAATACGCGTGCAACGCCACAGAAACTGAAGTCAAGTTAACTTCTTGTATTTGTTCCTCGTTCTTTAAAAACTACACAGGACACGCAATGAAAATTTCTATTTTTATTCTTTGGAAATAGAAAACCACAATAGAGTATGAAAATCAGTCTTTTTTAGAATAACGTTGATATATACAAAAGGCACGGGCACAGCCGAGTATAAGTTTCTTACTTGTTATTTCTCAAACGATATGTCGACGAGTGCGAGTTTTTAAAGAATTCATTTTCCTCTTCTTTCAGCATCTTTCACATGGTATGCAATCGAACTGGAACTGTTTGTTGACATATCTGTAATTGTATAGCAAACACTTTTTGAGTTTGTTGCCGTCTAGTACACTTTGAATTTCTTCATCTAACACTTTTCGTATGGCTCCAGAACGTTCAACGTCTTTAGGACTAAATTCTTTACACGAAATCTTTCGAGCCACACTCTAGCTGTTTCACAGCTTCATGCTTTTCCATCCAAATTAATAATTTCAGTAAGTTTAGTTTGTTTCCCAATTTAAAACAGAGTAACTTAGAATATCATAGAAGTACACTTTTATCAGAACTGTGCAAAGGTAAAATTTATATCATACAAACATCATTGTCAAAGTTACGTGCACACAAAATGGCGGGAGAAATAAATGCTTTCGATTTATTGTGTAAAGCAGCTAATTTCATCACGGAGGAGACCTATCATTTACAAAGCCTTGAAAAGACGACTTTTTATTAGTCTTCGCGGTAATGCGAATGGTCATATAGTTTTTTATGTATACAAACAAACAAATGAGAAAAATTTTAATTGCTTTCAAAAAACAAAAAAGTCAAATTTATTTCGGGTTCGTTGTTTTTAAAGTTTTAGAATTATCTCATATTGTTCCAAGTATCTGTATTAATTCTTCAATTCCTTACATAAATAAATATACTAATAATTCAAAATATCCATTTGTAATAATATTCTTCTTATTGCTCCTTAAATCTTACGTCGCTTATTTATCTTGTTATTATTGATCTTCTTGCCGGCCATACCATATATCAGGGCATCACACAAAGCTTTTTATGTGTCACTTATTAAGTAAGCGAACCAAACAAAATTTTATCTGTTTTCAGCTTAACCTTGACCGAAGCTGTTGCTTTTTGTTGCAGATATAGGAAAATTTGGCAACCCTAACTTTTGACAGTGCGAGTTATGTTCGTGTCCGCGGTGCATCATTTCCGTTCTTCTTTCAAGAGAAGCTCAAAGAACAAAGCGCGTTGCGATCAAAACTCACGAGATATAGTGAAAACACAGTAGTGCGTTTAAGTTATGTGGGAAGAAATTAAGTTACTAAGCGAATTCCACGTGTTAATATGAATAGGTTAACATAATGTCATAATTATGTTTAATACATTGTACATAAAATTTCTAAATTAGTGCTAATCCAAAGAGGTTATTGAGCAAAAACAACAAACAAAGCTAATAGATTAAGGTGAATGTAATATCAGATATTAAATCTCGCTGCAGCTATTTAAGACTGCTATAGAAGAGGCTCCGTGCCACCGGGTATCCCTTCTCAACATGTTGTTTAGTGCATCTGCCCCAAGAAATGAATATTTCTTCGAGCAAATCACCAGCATAGTCAAGAGACAGCTTTGAGTGTTTGTGACATCAAGTTTGTTTAGCTATTAACCAGTGTAGCAGATGTAAATTCAATACAAATTAAAATCCGAATGAAAATGAAACTAATTTCCGAGAATGTATGTTTGAGAAACATAGTACACATAATTAAAAATCGGTTTGCTCTTTACTGGACATTTCATATGCAGTTTTCCTATGACAAGTCATGTCGGAAACCTTTGGGATTTCATTTCTTGAAGGTTACACATCGAAAACAACGCCAATTTAGCTTTCAAAAATTTATTAAAACGTCCCCCTGCTTAGAAAGCAATTTCTTCTTTAATTGGTTATATAAATAAGTATGCGTTTTTTAAAGATTGTTTTGCGTACATCATTGCAGGTTTGGAACCAATGTCGATTTATCTGATGAACGGAAATGGCGCCCGCAATTGGCAGAGCTTCAAAAATTGCCAGCGTTTGCTCGAGTTATATCTGCAGCCAATATGCTATCTCATGTAGGGCACGTTATTTTGGGCATGAACACCGTTCAGCTCTATATGAAAGTGCCCGGCAGTAGAACACCTGGTCATCAAGAAAATAATAATTTTTGCTCTATTAACATAAATATTGGCCCTGGAGATTGTGAATGGTTTGCAGTACCAGATGCTTATTGGGGCGGTATACAGAGTTTATGTGACAAAAACAGCATTAGCTACTTGCACGGCTCATGGTGGCCAGTTTTGGAGGATCTATACAAGGAAAACATCCCTGTTTACAGGTTCATTCAACGACCAGGCGATTTAGTCTGGGTTAATGCTGGGTAATTCCAAAATGAAGCATATAATCCCTGATCGAGCTGGATTTGTTCATATTTTACTAAATTTAAAAAAAAGGACAAAGTAATTCGAATAATTTTATCTAATTAACTACATATGGAAAGAATCCAGCTAGATTAGAACTTGCGTATGCACACTTTTATGATGAAGGAATTAATTGTAATAACTTTCGTTCTACTGAAATATAAATATTGAAGAAATCTTTCTCTGAACAATAACATACTTTTATTTAGTGATTTCAACTTCCTTATTTTTTCGACAATTAAGTGCAAATTGGTTTCTGTGTTCTTTCAGATGTGTTCATTGGGTGCAGTCAGTTGGTTGGTGTAATAATATTGCTTGGAACGTTGGTCCATTAACTGCGCGACAATACTCGCTAGCTATTGAACGTTACGAATGGAATAAACTGCAAAACTTTAAAAGTATTGTACCTATGATCCATCTCAGCTGGAATTTAGCCCGCAACATACGAGTAACGGATCCAAAACTTTTCGAATTAATCAAGTAATTAAGACTATAATATTTTTAAAGCAGGACATGGAGTATTTTTTTTATATCGTATTGGTGTTGTTACATTAATTTCACCACTTCAGATACTAATAATTGATATCAACATGACACCTTTAAATCTGTTGGTCTGCTTGAATTATAGTCCTGCATCCTGAAAAACTGGAACATGCAGTCTTGAGTCAAATCTATAACCTGAATTAATATCCAGAGATTGAAAAAAGAACAAAACAAAAAAGTTACCAAAAAGGAAATTAAAAAAATATCTTACTTGAAAAGGTTGTGCCATTAATTATGGGCGTGTCAATCGATTTAGTAAAGAACAAAATATCTATGTAGCATTTAAAAATAGCCCTTCATAATAAATTTGAATGTTTGATATGCAAAAAATTCAGCGAAAAATTGATGCAACTCTAATATTAACTGATTAAAACGCTCTCTGATGTCAGCTCACCGTTTACTCTCTTTTTTTTTCTTTTTTCATACAGAATGTGTCTGTTGCAAACATTAAAGAATGTCATGCACACCTTGGAATATGTCAAGTCAAAAAGCGTTGTAGTACGATTTCATGGACGTGGGAAAAATGAGGCTTCCCATTATTGCGGACAATGCGAGGTATTAAAATACTATTCACAGAAATATGTCTGTATGGGTAATATTTTACTCATTGCTTTAGAACTTTCAAGAATTTGTTTAATCCTCCTTGAAAAGAGACTTGTCTTCTACAATTATATAAATGTATACAATTTTCATCAAGGTATAATTTAAGGAGTTGTCATGCCTATCCGGCAGCACTCTTATTGAAAATTGATGCTTGTCAGATATATTCTTAGTTTACGACTGTAAATATTGGCGGGTTGCAAAAATGTTGGCCATTTTTTCACTTGAAAAACGCATTTATTGAGAAAAATTGGTGCAATGTATATTAACCAAAATATTTTCCATAATTTTCTACAACTTTTTCCAATACTTTGGCAACGTGTCGATATCGCATTAGTTTGACGGCAATCCACCCATCGACTGATTTGCATAATTCAACTTTGCGAACTCGCATGCCTATGTTCATGATTAGCTTCGTCGTGCGGTGACTAAATCATCATCATCATATCAAAGGAAAAATTGTTATTTTATGTAGAGAAAAATCAAACTCATCGAGTTTAATAGTTATGTGCTCTGGTATTTCCCATTTTTACCTCTAGAAGTCGCTGGTCAAAATTTTTGAAACCCTCTAATAGAAGGGACTTAGATAGACCCACGTCCGTTATAATATCATATATATAATACATCCTCTACACTCTCTAGCTCTAGCTTTGTAACGTATTTTTTAACTAGGTTATGCAAGGATGTAAGTTGCTGATTCACGAACCTAACGTATGTTTTCCGGTCTGGCTCGTCGGACGGGTTGGGTAAATAATTCAATTAGCTTTATGATAATTTATTTTTTGCTACAAAAGAATTATTAATTTAAAGAAACATGCTTACATTAAATTTGAAAAATTTTTCGGAAAAAAATCATATTTGTGCCCTATCAATACTGTTTATCCCTCACTCCCCAATGGAAAGCAAAATTGGTTTTTTGCTTATTACTCATAATCTATAGCAAATAAATATATAAAAATTTGAAAGCATATTCTATGGGCGATGCTGTAGCATTTGTTTGCAAAGGTGGATAAAATTGACCACGTCTACCCGATATTATAGTGTATCAAAATTTAATTGTAATACCTTGAGTGTGAACGGTGGTCCTCATTCTGGGCAGGTCGCACAAGCTGGTGGTGCAAGTGTGTTTACCCCCTCTATATTCACCCCAACTGAAAACTCCCTACCTGTAATCCCTTCCTTTCCTGATAGAGATGACATGTTCTTGATCACAGAACCTCCCAGAAAGGCAATATTTGTGTCAAGATTGGCACGTGATACATCTGTAGATATCATAAAAAGTTATCTGGCGGTGAAAATCCCATCAGTCTATTTAAAGCGTATTAGCATTTTCAAATAGGCACTCTCTCAATTTAGAGCAATCTCGTGCTAGTTCTGACGGAAAACATGGAAATTTTGTTAAATAAACCATTGCGGCCAGTTGGATCCTTAATTAAAGAAGTTATCCCTCGAGATCGACCTCGTAATACTATTGCAGTCGCCCTTTCTCCCTCAAAAAACTAAATGTTTGTTCAGGGTCATTAACTCTCATTTATCAAAAATTCGCTTCATTTTCCTGAATTCAATAAGCACGGAGTTTTCTTGATTGGCTTTCACTAAAACCTTGTTAAAGCCTGATCTACATTCGTGGAAACTTTTTCATAATTCATTCAAGGTTTTCAGAAAGGACCGATTGAATCGCAGGCAGTCCTGTCCTATTCAATTGAATTTTGTACTACTGCCGACGTTGAATTTATTGCTATTCGAGCGAAAATTCATAATAAACAGGTATATGTAACCTGCTCCTACTTTCCCCCAAATTCGAATATCTCCATATATAAGAAACAGGCCGCCCTCATTTGTGATCTGGACAAGCAGTCTAAACCTTCCGATATAGCCTTGGGTGACCTCTATCTGCCTCAAGTCACTTGGTGTTGGAGTGATAATTCTGGCTGTTTGATTCCTACTTCAACATCTGGTAAAGCTGTTGTGTTCTTTAATGAATTATTTGATTAGAATTTAGTTCAATTTAACCGGAGTCCAAATTGTAATGGTAGACTGCTTGATCTTTACTTTTCCAATTCCCCCGAGATTAGTGTAAATCGTTGTCCACTTTTTAGTTTACCTGAGAATCCTTATCATCCAGCAATGTATATTTTCTTTCATCACAAACATGATGGTTCGTTGAGCTGCTCTAATGTTCCAAATCTAACTTTTTCAAATACAATCAATATTTTATTGCTATAATCTCATCTGTCACATACTATGATTAATTTCTCAGCTGGAAGTATTGAAAGCTTACTGTCATCGCTTTACAATATATTAAATCTAGCTATTTCTGCATCAGTTCCGATCAAGCAGTCCCGACCTCGAAACGAGTGTCCCCCGCTGTTTAATAAGTCAAATACTACAAGAATAGAAAAAACAAGCTTTTCGAAAAGTGGCTTTGCTTGCTACTATTTCGCTTATTCAGCTACAGGGCATAGATTTAATTTCCTCAACCACCAATATTATTGGAGATAGTTTCAGTTTATAAAGTCCTCACTGTTTGCTGACCCTAGATATTTTTTTAAGTTTGTTAACTCCAAAAGGAAAATCTCCATAAGGCCCTCGCATCTTTCTTTCAATGGCTCTGGGTGCTCAGACAATATTTAAACCTCGACTCTTTGCTGAGTACTTCCGACGAAATTTTTAGACTGCTAATTCCAATTTAACTGCAAACTACCCATACCCGATAACTAATTTAGCTATTTCTGAAAATGGCGTTTTAAAGGGGCTGAGCTCTCTAAAGTATAAAGTTGAAGTGCGCCTGGATCTGATGGAAATCCATCATGTGTACTTAAATTATGCGTCGTCGAGCTATGTGTTGTTATTTCAAAGATTTCCAACCAGTCCTTGAATTTAGGTGTTCTTTCTTTGTGTTGGAAGAGTAGTCTTCTTATTCCTATTCACAAAAGTGGATGTAAACAATTCAATGAGAAATGCAGACGCATTGCCAAGTTGAGTGTCTTATCTAAACTGTTCGAGCGAACTGTTACTCAGCATTTGGCCTTTGACATCAAATCGTATATTTCTCCATTTCAACATGGCTTTCGAAAAGGAAGGTCACCAATTTTCTAGAGTTTACTTGCCATGTTTTCAAGGCCTTTTCTAGTGGTTCTCGCCTGATGTCACAAACACAGTGTTTGATTTGGTTAACCATAAGTTACTGATCTTCAAACTCCCAGGCTCTGGCTTCCATCTCTATTTGGGGAAACGGTTAAACTCTTATCTGCAGAATAGATCATTCAGTGTTTTGTTTAACTCCATCACCTTGGATGAATTCCCCGTAACGTCTGGCATACCTCAAGGCAGCCACTTAGGACCCATTGACCTCATTGCCCTCAGTGATTAAATCCATCCAGATCTTAATGTGTGCTCATGATATGAACTTTCAAATTGACTTAAATAGTTTGGCTGCATGGTGCTCGTTGACTTTTATGAAATTAAATCTAAATAAATGTAGGAAGCTTTCTTCCTCAAGAAGGAAGTCATTCATTACTCAGTATTTCCCTGATTCGCACAAGTTGGAGGACGTCGACTCGTTCACAGATTTAGGCGTTCTATTTGATCAAAGGTTACGTTTTAACTTGCATAAAGATGGTCCAAAGAGCTTGACGATCCCCTACATTAGGAAAAGGCCGTACATGTGTTTGGTTAGACCAATACTTGAGTATGCCTCTGTTGTGTGTTGTCTTCTTCCTATGTAGATTCAATTGAATCTGTTCAAAAGCAATTTTTGCTGTTTGCCTTTAAGAATTTGAGTTGGGACCCGATTGCCTCTCTTCGCTTCTATAAAAACAGGTTGCTTCTATTATCGTTACCTTTGCTTGATAAACGTAGGTTCATTCTTAGCGTTTCCTTCTTAATCAAGGTAATAAGTCAAGGGGACTCCCCCGCATTACTTGGTGAGACAAGCTTCAATGTCCCTAACCGCTTCTCTAGTCACTTTATCTTATTAGGTTTAGTCCATGTAAACACAATTACGAGCTGTTTAGCCCGCTCAGAGTTGTTTGCAGGAACCTAAATGAACACACGCGATTTACCTATGTCGTACTTAAACTACCTTGCATTCTTAAATTCTAATTGTTTTTATATCGAAATCTAAATGGTATTGTTGACGTTGTCGCTTGCCAAGCTTATGCATGTTTGCAATTGTTTAGGGGTTCACTGAGTAAGAAAAAAATGGATTTTTCAATATTATATTTAAAACTGTTGGTGAAAATTTCAGCTATATTTTTTCAATTTTTTTTTCAAATGTTCCTTTTTATTAAATTTAATTGTTACTAGACTACTAAATTAACACAACCAAGGATAAGATCTAATACAAATTAAAAATTTTCACCTATTCACACTAATTAATCAATTTCCATTCACATTAAATAATTAATTAAAGTCTAAAGACGTCTGAAAAAAAAAAGTTTTTTGCGGAAGAAAAACCAGAGCACGCGTTGTTGCCGTTCCGAAACACACTTTAATGTAAAAATGCTAAAAAAAAAAAATAAAAAAAATATATGTATTATTAAACTGTGTAAGCTTTCAGTGGATTTCGTCTTCGTTCGTCTTTTCTTTTTGAAAGTCTCCAAACATGAGATAAAAAGCTAACTTTTACAGCATCGCAATCGTTCTAAAGATTCTTTCTTATAGTGGGAGCCATACACAAGTAGGTATAGCATATTCATCATTTTAGCACGAATTTGAAAGTATTCTAACGTCGCAATTAGCGTAAAGCCTCCTTATATGTTTGACGGATGGTGTACTTTGTTTTTTTTTTTTTTTTTTGCAGATTGAAGTTTTTGATGTACTTTTCATACGCGAGCAAGAGAAACGACACGTAGTACATTGCATGCCATGTGCCCGAAAGCAAGCTCCAAATCTACAAGGTTTTGTTTGTTTGGAGGAATATCGATTATCGGAACTATGTCAAATTTATGATGCTTTTACACTTCATAAGCCACAAACACTGCCACAAAGTTCTCCAACAAATCATTAAGATAATAGCAAAGGAAATCAATATTTAGTAATCTATTAACGCCCCATTACCAACTCAAATAGCTATTAAGTAACTTTTGATGCCGATGTTTATAATCCTTTTGTAATTATATTCTGTTAGTTCAGACTTTTTATAATTTATACTAGTTTAAGATATAAAGAGTGATTAAGTATATCGTCAATCAAATTGTATATTTATATCATAATTATGATCGAAGACAAATATATTATTGAACGAACAATTATTGTATTGTGTTTTCCATCATTTTTGTCAACGCAGTTGGATTATAAAATTTTTGTGTTGGTGTTATTACATAAATGCACCTTCTACAAACCACTGTGTCAGTGCAGAGCCATCAATGCATTCATTTTACGCGCAAATAACCTATTCATCATAACAAGCCGTGCAGAAAAAAAAACCATATTTATTGAGCACCTGCACTCATATTCGCGGCATACAACAGCAAGTATGTGCGCCGCTATACTTGTATTTACTAGGCCGTACTGGTTGTTATTATATTAGCCATTGCAAAGCATTTTAAAGTTTAGAATCAGTCATTTTTTTCTTATAAATGTTTGGTGTTATATAAACCAAGGGTTTTATATTAAACTGAAATATCAAACCATGGGTTTTACGTCGAACGAAAATATCAAACCATGGGTTTTACATCAAACTGAAATATAAATGAGAAATGAGTTCGACCACCGGTTGCCGTCTTACAGCTTAGTGACAATTGTCCACATTCATTTGCAAATTTTCTAACAATTCGAATGCTTTTGTTATTTTCTCCTGCTTCTTTCATCATTTCAAATTGTGGGTCTGAGAACGTTCGGTATGGCGGGGCGGTCGGGTATACATACAAAGTTTTCACAACTATTGCTTTTTCTAAAAATTTGCTAGAATTGTTGGTGTTGTTATTGCAAAATATTTTCATAGGTTTTGGTTGGACCTACAATCACATAATGTTTGTGTGGTATTATTTAGGCAGCATTTTGTGCTTGCTTTATGAACTCCCATGTACTTCATCGCGGATGTAATAATTTAATATCATAACTGCGGCCACTTGTTCTAATACTGTTTTATTGGAAAATTCAAAACAAGGGATGCATGACTGACATTTTGCAGAATTTTGCTTCATTTAAGAAAAATAACACAAATAACAAATTATTTTGTTATAGTAATATTTTGATACATGTGTGTATTTTGTACATTGTGTGAATATTTTGATACATCAATTAGAACAAGTTTATGTTTCTAGATCATTCACCATTCAGAAACCATGAAATGGTGATTCCTTCAACATGTGATTACTGAGACAACTCAGAAGTGGCTGACGAGTTCTTTTGAACCTAAGTGATGTATAATTCAATTAAGGCCATCATTAATCGACGTACTTGGAAAATTTTGTTTGCTCATTGCAATAGTGAAAAGACGGTTTTATGAAACGTTTGCGAGTTTTCCTTGTGTGAAAGATTTTTTATTTGTCCGGTCTTACTTAAAGTTTTTTTTACAAAAACTATAACAATAACATATAACAACATTATCATTAGTTAGAAAAATTACAAGTTCTTCCCGCACAACTTACTAAGAACTTCAATGTCCATTCTGCCATAAGCCGTTCTCACAGCACAACAACCGGATTGCAAACACAACATTCAAAATAATTGCAAGTTGTTTACACAAACCTGCAAAAGCTTTCAATTGCAAAGGCAAAAAACTTTGAACCATAGAACTTTTAAAATTTACCGTTATTAGCTTCATATCCTTTGAAGTTCTCTTTTCGAGAGAACTTTGATAGACAGAAGATAAGATCTATTTATAAACGGTTATAGGGAAACTGTTTGCATACATATTTACATCATAAGAAAATGTGTTCCGAAACGATTGCAGAAATATCTGTACTTGCATACCGAAATCTTTAAATCAAAACTGATTTTCGTAATCATAGTTATTTGACTCTTGACAACAATTGTAACAAGTGGCCAAAATAGCATTTTCAGTCACATCGTATGGCGGCCATTTAGCCACTATTACTGGCGTATACAGTAACAGTTTCATTCAGTTTTAGTAGTTCATAATTCTGTTACGTCTTGCTAATTCCACAATACCCACAGGGAAACGTTATGGCCGTGGATGTTCCGCTTTGGTGTCGATGCGGATGAATCATACATTTGAACTTGCAGATTAAACACATATTCGAATTCACATTCAATTTTAGTGATATGAAAAACAACTGTTAAACGGTTCTGAACTTGAAAATTACTTAATAAAATGTGTATTGACTTCTTTTTTTTTGTTTTGAATTATTTCTCTCTTGCTTTTTTATTATTATTACTATTATTATTATTGTTATTATCTTTGTTCAAATGTAATTTAAAAAATGTACCGAATTATTAGCCAATTAATTAAAATTAAAAAGTGAAATAAATATTATTTTGTTTTCATATCTAAAATCTATTGTTAGATTTTTCGTTTTAATGTATGAACATAAACATTCAACTCGTGGACTAACTCATGACTTTTTGCACTTCGGATTGTCGTAGTGGATCTACTTTTCGTTGCCACTCATAACATGCCACCGAGAATTCTTCTTTTTATGCCTGCCAAGCAATAAAATTGCCGTGTTGGAACGGTTCGAGAGGGATTTTCAGTCAGTTTGCGAAGTAGCCGTTTTCTCTACTTTTGGTCTTCTTCCATTGCATATAAACGCCTAAAAATAGGTGGTTCTTTAACTACTAAGCTGTTCGAAAGTTCTTCGAGAGCTGAAGAGCGGCGGTTTTCGGCCGATAAGTCTTGCAGCTCATGGTCCCCGAGATCGTTTTTTGTCATTGACATCGAAATCCCAGCAGAGCCGCCAATTAGGATTTGTTGGAGCAACATCACTTTAAGTTTCTTATGAAGAGCAAAAATGAACGTCGAAAATGGAAAACTGTTATGTTATTTAGGTTTGCGCAACCAACTCTGAACGGGTTAAGCAGCTCAAAATTATATATACATTGACTCAGCTTAATGAAAATAAAGTGCCTAGAAGCAATTAGGGATATTAAAGCTTATCTCACCAATTAAGGTGTGCGAATCGATAGTACCGTTAATTAATTTAATTGAAAAGGGAACACCAAGAATAAATCTATGTTTCGCAAGTGACGATAAGGATAACAGAAGCAACCTGAGGAGGCAGAGACAGCGGAGGCTGGATGAGACAGCGATTTACAACTATTTCCGAGAAATTGCCAAAGCAAAGATCTGACAGTCTGCCATTAGAATTATGTGTACGGTTGTATTGAAGTAAACTGCGATCAACTAATTAATTGAAAAACACAATTATCAGATATTGAAGCGGTCACCACATAGCCAGAATTATCACTATTCCATCAGGCGACTTGTGGCAAATTGACGCTATGACTATATCTGTAGATTTAAACTTTTCGGCCACATCACATATGAGGGCGGCATGTTTATTATAAATGGAGGCATCCGCATTTGCGAGAACATAGTAGTAAGTTACGTATAGTTGTTTATCGGGCAATTTTTACCCGAATAGCAATAAATTAAACGTGGGGAGGAGTAGGAAATTCAATTCAATAGAACGGAACAGCAGCAGATATGGCAAATAAAAACACCACCGCCAGTGCAATCCAATCGATCCTTTCTAAAAACATGGAAAGAAATGTGAAAAACTTCCGATGACTGTAAATCAGGCTTTCAGCGAAAGCCAAGCAAGAAAATTCCATGCTTACTTAATTTAGGAAATTGAAGCGAATTTTTGAAATTTTAATATTTTGGTAAATATATTTTGGTAAGTGAAAGTTACTGGGCCGGATTTTTTGAGGGTGGAAAAGCTATCGAATTAGTATTACGGTGACCATCCCTATGAATGAGTTCCTTTATTAAAAATTCAAATGGCCCCAATTACTTATTTAGCAAAATTTCCATCTCTCTACTCGGAACTAACACCTTAAAAGAAGAGATAAGCTTGCTTAATTACTTCGATTCTTATTTTAATACTATATTTATCTTAAAGAATTAAATCCATGAAAAGCAAGCAGTGTAAAAAAAATCCAGCAATATTTCTTACACTTCGGGCCATGGGCAAATGAAAAAGTCAATATATATGTATATATATTATATATTTATGGTAGCCTTCGAGTCATAATACGTACGCAGTGATTATTAATATTGGGTTTTTTTGTTCGACCATAAATAAATGCTAGTTAAACCTAGTTCATTATCCAAATATAAAAGTTTATTTTACTATTTTGTACTACTATGGAATACATATTATAATATAAAAAAAAAAAACAAAACGTTATTCCAAGGGACAAGAAAATAAAATAACTCCAAGAACTCAGAAAACATATTATTAAAAATTAATATTTCGTGCCGTATCCTGCTTGCTTAATAACGTCATTTAAACGTTTTGCCATATGTTTTATAACTTTTGTTGTGAAGGAAACAGCGATCTTACTCCATTGTTCTTATAGCCTATTTTTCAGATCTTGTGCAGAAGAGATTGAATGTTTTCGCAATTCATCCCACATATTTTTTATGGGGTTCACATCTAGTGATTGGATAAGACGGTGAAGCATTTGGCAGTTGTATAAGAGCCATTCTTGAATGAAACGGGACTTATGCTTGAGATCGTTATCGTAGTAGAATTTGATTTTTTCCAAAATACCAAGTTCGTCCATAGTTCTTTCAAATTTTTCTCCAACATCGTTAAATAACCCTCCTTATTTTGAATGCGATCCATAATCACCACCTTTGCGACTCCATTGTCTCCAACATACCCGAACTTTACTATTCTCGCCGGAAGCCGCTGGTACAAAAATGTAATAAGAAGCTAAGACTAGAATTTACCATGCAAAACGCCCAATTCCTAGTGGAACGTTATATTTGCTCTCGTCAGCAAATATAGCGAAAAAAGTGAGTTTGGAAACGTGTTTTCTATGTACAACGAAGATTTTTAGCGAAGGCTCAAATTTTATTTGAGATTTAAAAACCGAAAGAACAAAATAATATAATTGATAGATACAAAATCTCTTCTGTATTTTAGATGCTCAGATACTTTTTTTAAATAATTGTCGATGTTTCGCTGCGCTGAATTTAAGGATTATTTATTTTCAACAAAGCATATGTAGTATCACTACGTCATATGTGATACTATGTAAGTTGTATAACGTTACCCTAAGTTACGAACTTGTTAATTCAGTTTTCAGTGACATTATTTTTTGCAGCTTCTAGTTTTCGTTTCCAATTAAGATTAAAATGTTGAAAAAATGAAGAAATTGTTTTTAAATTTATCTGTTGGCCGCATTATTCAGCGACTTTCCAAAAACAAAAAGTTGGTCCACTATTTTTGCATTTTTATAGATTTCTTGTTAATGTAGTTTCATAATAATGAAGAAATTTTGGTCGTTTTGATAAGATTGTATTGGGCAATGTGTCGCCAGAACGTAGTGTGCCGCTTCACATTGAAAAACCAGATTATTATTATCGTTTCATGCCACCGGGAGATACCTCCTCTGGAGAGCCAGAAATAAAAACTGATGAACAAATTCATCAAATGCGTGTCAGTTGCAAGTTGACAGCGAATACTTTAAAAGCTTGTGAAGGCATTATAAAGGTATAGATAATTGTGATTTTTATACTGAGGTTGATTACAATATTATGTACTGCTTCCTTAGGTCGGAGTAAAAACTGATGAGATCGATGCATTCTTACATGAACTTATAATATCATCCAATGCCTATCCGTCGCCTCTACGTTATGCCGGCTTTCCGAAATCTATTTGTACGTCTGTCAATGACGTTGCTTGTCATGGCATTCCTGATGATCGATGTCTAGTGGATGGCGACATTGTTAATGTTGATATTAGTGTCTATTATGAGGGCTATCACGGAGATTGTTCAAAGACTTTTTTGGTGGGTAATGTTGATGAAGAGGGTTGTTATTTGGTGAAAAGCACCGAAGAATGCTTGAATGAATGCGTAAGCTTATGCCGGCCTAATGTAGAATTTAATGCTATAGGCAACCATATTAACAAATTTTGCAACGGAAAAGGGCTAAATGTCATTCCCGCATTTATAGGACACGGAATAGGTACTTATTTTCATGGGCCGCCAGAAATTTTACATTTTAGTAAGAAGTAATATTAGAAATAGCAAGCATATGATGTATTAATAGTTTTTTTTTTTATTTGAGAAAACAATTTTCCCGGTACCATGCAACGTGGTATGACGTTCACAATTGAACCAATTTTGACTTTCGGCGGCTCGGAGGTGGAAATTCAAAAGGATGGCTGGACAGCAACAACGTTGGATGGCGCAAGAACAGCACAATTTGAGCATACCATCCTTATTACCGAAACTGGGGCAGAAGTGCTAACAAAACCTGATTAGATAATCACTTCAAATTAATTTAAAGTTCTATTTTCAATATATATATACTAAAGAAGGGTGATTATATATTTCGCATAAATATAAAAAATCTCAAAAAGCGGGTTCAAAGTGTCTAAACACAAATGTTAATGTAGATTGTTTTTATAACCAAGTCTTAATTTCAACTAGGGTGGACTTCATACAATTGCTTGTAAAAGCAGTGCAAGATTTGCATGAATCTTATACCGGCTTGGAAGTCGTAAATAATGATCTCAAATCCTTTTAAAAGAAAAATTTTCTAAGTTAATGCGAATAATATTTTGCAGAACTCAGGCATGCTATTTTCCTCTTTCTATATTGGTACGAAAATATTTGAATTAGTTGAACGCAGCAAATTGCTAAAACGATCTCTCCTAAGCTTTATACGGAACAATGTGAGTTTCTGGATTGTGTTTGATCATAACTCACGCAAGGTAACGTTTCTGGATTGCATTTTGATCATAATTCATGCGAAGTAACGTTTCTGGATTGTATTTTGATCATAATTCACGCAAGTTGCCGCTTTTTGTATTTATTTTCTTTCTTTAAAGTAAAGATTGCCAGACTTTGAGTATAATTAATAATTTTTGGATAATTTTACCTTCAATGGGAATATTGGGGAAATATGCAATATTTAAAAGGAATTACAACTTGTATAAGAGATATACCAGCAAAGCCGTCACATAATTTTATCTCATAAAAAACTCATATCAAATTTCCTATAAAATATATGTATATATTTTGCATAGTCGTTTTAGCCGTACCTAACCGTCACACTGAACTATTTGACCTAATTTCATTAATTGCTGTTTCTTGCGCTGTTTAACCGGCACGCATGGAACACAACATACAAACAATGAAATACCAGAACTTGTATTAAAATTAGCGTCAGCTTTTGTACGCTATCTACCATTTATATGTGTTATCTTGATAAAATTCATACATGACCATCTGCTGGGCATAATATTTCTTCAAGCTGTTACGTATCAAATAAATAATTTGTTACGCAAGCAAATCGCTAAGTTGTCACAAAAATCGTATAGTATTCTTTCACGGCACTGTATATTTGCAATTGCAATTGTTATCTGTGTGGTGTATCGCTTTATTATAGCTACTTCTAAACGAGAACAAAATCAAAAAACGGAATTATGTGAGAGAAAGAATCTAAAATCTTTCAGGCATCTGCAGCGGCGTGCATGTATTATGTTTCTCAAATTTGTAATTGTGATGCAACAAGTGCTAATTCAATCTTATGGGACTCTTTGATTCAACGGATAGAGATGGATGTTGATGTTTTTGCGGCTGATAAACCAGTGCCAACGTCGCCAACTAATCAGGAATTAACAAACTATATGTCGCTTAAATTTTTTGTAAAACACCCGTAAATACTTCCCCAACTCCCTCGCATAAGTCCAGCGGAACCAAGCTTACAATAACCAAGTACCCTTCACTGGAAATGCTATTGTATTACGTTGCTGTTAATGACTTAATATTAAAATTATTAACGCAATTAACCAAAATCGCAATATTTATGATGTCTGCAAAATTATTACGACATAAAGCTAAAGTAAGTAATACAAAAGCGAAAAAAAAAAATTGTTAAAATTGAAGGCTTTCCGCTTCAGGCACGCTTATACGTTCTTGTTGAATATCTTTCACAATTTTATCGAGCATTGGCCCGATTACTCAATGGTGTTGGTGATATGTGCAGAGATCTTTTGATTTTTGTTACTCACATAATACCGCTTTTTGAGGCTTCTCTCACTTTTTAGATTTTTATTACTCACATAATTCCTACTTTGGATTTTTGTTACTTACATAATTCCTACTTTTGATTTTTGTTACTCACATAATTCCTACTTTTGATTTTTATTACTCACATAATTCCTACTTTTGATTTTTGTTACTCACATAATTCGTACTTTTGATTTTTGTTACTCACATAATTCCACTTTTTGAGGCTTCTCTCACTTTTTAGATTTTTATAACTCACATAATTCCTACATTTGATTTTTGGTACTCACATAATTCCGCTTTCTGAGGCTTCTCTCACTTTTTAGATTTTTGTTACTCACATAGTTATTTGAAATAAACTCGACAGATCCCACACAAAATAGCAGTTAGAGCCTAGCTCGGAAACTTATCTAACGTACAAACGTTCAAACAAATGTGTTCAAAAACCAGCTAATAATAGCAACAAATTAAACTTAATCGAGTCTTCAATTTTATATCACAAGCATATCATATGGGAACCAAACCGCACGATGGCAAAACTACAAGAAATTTTCAAAAAATACCTGAACTCATCAGCCACGTTTTGCATAAAAGCGACTGATGAAGTACTGGCGAAAGTGCGGGAAGTATACGTCACAAGCTTCCACAAGGTTCCATACATAAGGAGTAGTATTTTCGACATATGAATCCGATCAAGAAATAGAAATTATAAACAAACACAACAGCGTTCATAGGAGTACTAGTGAAGCCAAAGCTAAGCCTCTAGGAAAATCTTACTTATCACAAATAAAATAAAAATACAAAGAATAACTAGATTTTGTAACTCCTGTAAAGAAAACAAAAATGGTCGACACCCCATTAACATCGTTCTGCAAGAAACCCCTATTCCGTAATATCCTGGATAAATAATACATATTACTACATAACGGAAAAAACTTCTATTCTAACGCGAAATGTGTGATATTATCTGTTACATTCTAGCCATCCTCATCATGGTCACCACATTCTGCTCTTCTTTCAGGAAAACACGAAAATTCTAAAAATTTCAAATTTCGGATTCCGGAAAAGTTATACTGTGTCAAAATTAATACGGGAAATCTTCAATAGCTAAGATTACTCAAATTTCTTGTTTCTAAACTAATGATCGGGGACAATCGTTCTTTTAAGAAGCGAGAGTTAACGGAAATTTTTTTGAAGCTCCCTTTTTGGTCAGACAACGATCAAATTAAATTCTTTGCAATTAGATTTTTTGCAAACTGGATTTATTTAATTAAGCTGATTCGAATAAAGTAAGTTCCCACATAACTTATTCGAATAATATTTACATGTATCACAAATCAACTATGTACCCACATAAATACCCTATTAGAGTAAATAACATAACTGTTATAATTATAAGCACTTAACCTTTTCTTTTTCTTCTTGTTCGTTTGCACTTTGCCACACTTCTTGTTTTTTCGGCTTAGTCGAGAAGCCTGAACAGATTATCTTTCTTAACAGGGAAACATGAACAGATTATCATTTTAACAGAGAAATTCGAACAGGTTATCTTTTTAACCAGAAACTAGAACAGTGTAGCCAGTTTTTCTCATATAACAGAAGCTTTTTCGACTATTTTTCTCAAGCAACTCTGTGCTTTGCACACTCTGCACACATACATACAAACATACATGTTTTCTCATTTCGGCACAAAGAAACTGCAAATAACGGTTTTTTAGGATAGCATTTCATATCATTTTGTACCAAGCCCTCGAACCAATAACATCGTAATTTTTACTTTGTTTTATTTAACTTATATGTTCGCGAAAATTTTTACAAATGTTGCAAATTGTTGGGGCCTGGAGGCTACCCATGACTGGCCGGTAGTGATTATAGTAAGTAACCGCATATGCACGCAATCCAACAAAAATAGCACCATTCGGAAATATGAAAGCATAAAAGGGCAAAATAAAGGTATAAGTTTCAGTCAGTGCTTGGTTTTATTAAACAGTGTTCTAAAGAGCTTAACCACCGTTACATTACAAAAAGGCTATACATGAGCTTACTGGGAGCAACACCGCATCCGTTATTTCAAAGACGCTATGTAGATTCAATAGAATCCGTTCAAAAGCAATTTTTGTTATTTATCCTTAGCAATTTGTGTTGGGAGGCGCTTGACTCCTTACCTCTTTGTGAATTGCATTTGTTAGCCTTATCGTCACTTGAAAAACGTAGATTTATCCTCGGCATTTCTTAGTTAATTAAGTTAATAAATGGTGGTATCGATTTTATTTAATTATTTTTATTTTTTGTTTCTTCATTTCTCCTTCTATACTTTGCATTAGTTTTTAATATCAATTAGTATAGAATGTACTTCTAAAAGTCAAATGAATTCGACTGTTCATTTATTTCAGCTGAGTTTCATGTGTAAATAAATAAATAAAAACAAAAATTGTATTAGTGCTTCTTGTATTGATACTGGCTTTCGGAAAGGGCGATCTACGGTCACCAATTTGTTAGAGTTTACTTGTCATGTTTTCAAGGCTTTTTCTAGTGGCTCTCGCACAGATGTTGTATACATTGATTTAAGCAAAGCTTTTGATATGGTTAACTATAACTTACTTATCTGTAACCTCCAAGCCTCTGGCTTCGCTTTTTATTTAGTGAAATGGATAAGCTCTTATTTGCACAATAGATCCTTCAGGGTTTTGTTTAGCTTCATCACCTCGGATGAATTCCCCGTTATGTCTGGCGTAACTCAAGGAAGCCACTTAGGTCCCATTTTATTTAGTTTATACATTAACGATCTTCCATCGGTGATTAATTCCAGCCAGATCTTAATGTATGCTGATGATGCAGAACTGTTTTCTTCCTTCTCTGTTGAATGGCAATCACATCAGCTTCAAGGTCACTTGAATAATTTGGTTGCATGGTGCTGTTTGAATCTTCTGAAAGTAAATCTAAATAAATGTAAGAAGCTTTCTTTTTCAAGAACAAAGTCGTTCATTACTCAATATTTCACAGATTCGCATAAGTTGAAGGATGTCGATTCGATTACAGATTTAGGCGTTCTATTTGACCATAGGCTACGTTTCAACTTGCATATTGAGCTCTCCGCGGTCCGCGTTTGGTTTCATAAAACGGTGGTTCAAGGAGCTTGATGATCCTTACATTTCAAAAAGGCTGTACATGTGTTTGGTTAGACCTATACTCGAGTATGCCTCTGTTGTGTGGTCTGCTTCGTATAGTTGCTATGTAGATTCAATTGAATCTGTTCAAAAGCAATTGTTGCTGTTTTCCCTTAGGAATATGGGTTGTAATACGATTGCCTTTATTCCCCTCTATGAAAATAGTTCGCTTCTGTTGTCCTTACCGTCTCTTGAAAAACGTAGATTTGTTCTTGACGTTTCCTTCGTAACCAAAGTAATAAATGGTGCTACTGACTCGCCTTCATTACTTGGTGAAACAAGCTTTAATGTTCCTAACCTTTTCTCTAGACACTTTGCATTGGTTAAGCTTAGTCAATGTAAATATAATTATGAGCTGTTTAACCCGCTCAGAGTTGTTTGCAAGAACCTAAATGACGTCTATCATTTGTTCTCATTATCGGACTCTTTAAAGTCCATTAAAGCAACATTGCTTAATACACGTGATTTACCTATGTCGTACTTAAACCACCTTTTAACCCCAGAAAGTCATTATGATTCGAAAATTAATTGATCTTAACTCTTATCGGTTGCCAAGCTTATGCATGTTTGCGATGGCTTAGGGATTCATTCGCAATGTGGTCCCGTAGCGGTTGTTGGTGCGGCTCTGTGTTAGTTGTGTACATGCTTTATTTCTTTTTTCTCTTTTTTCCTTCTTATTTATTTTATTATATTTATACTAAGTTTTAATATTAATTAATTTAAGATTTACTTTAAGAGTCAATTGAACTCGACTGTCATTTGTTTAGTTGAGTTAGAAATGTTGTTGGAGTAATAAAGTTATGCTTGGAATAATAGAAATATTCTTGGAGTAATAGAAATATTCTTGGAGTAATTGAAATATTTTTGGTTTAATAGAAATATTCTTGGAGTAATAGAAATATTTTTGGAGTAAT